>ML835618.1:11403-59494 GCA_009831015.1 Picea engelmannii | reverse complement strand
GGTGGACCAAATTTTGGCAAGTTGGTATTCCTCATTTCGTGAATGATTTTCTCCCAACGTTTCTCACATTCTTCCCATATCTTCTGCATTTTTTGATGGGGTTCCTTGACCATGCTTACCCAATGTTCAACTGCCTTCCTTATTCGGGTGATGCTGCTGTCCATTAGTACTCAGATGCTATCCGATTTTGTATCGCGGCCCTTCTGCACTTCACTGATGTAGTCTATTTGTTCTAAGGCTTGATGTGCCTTCTCATACCATTGATGCATGTATTTATAGGTTGCCAACCCCATGATGGTATCTTCCTGGAAATCTGCTATGCGAGTGGTGAAGAGGTCTCTCTCTCTTGTGAATTGCACATACATCTCTCAGAACTCACACTTCAAGAGTACCATTGCTTGTGTTGAATTTTGGTAATACTCTGCTTGATGTCACAAATGGTCTAGTTATTTCTTCATGGCGGCTACCTCCCTTTTGTCCCTTTTTTCCCTGTCTAAAGTGGCATCAGTTATGGCCATCCCTGCTCCGATTAGCTCAGTTATCTTATCATTTTCTGTGTCAAAAAACGTCTGCTCTATGGTTATGAGAAGTGTGCTATCAAGCGTGAGATTCCTTTTCTTGACTGTTCTCCTCATCACAACTTTCCTTTTCCTATCATAAGCAATTGGCTGTATATCAACAACTTCGTCTAATGGTTCAAGAATCTATTTATCTCCCCAAGATAAAGTATTTCCTATGCTTCCCGTCATATAGAGGTGTTCCATAGCAGGTTCTCTATCCCTTTCGAGGGTAGGTGCATGACGTCCTTCCTTCTCAAGCAATTGTTTCCGTGGCAGTTTTGTTGCATCAACTTGTTTTGTTCCATGGCTCAGTCCGTTTATTTCTCTAGCAGAGGAATTTACTGTATGTTTCAGTGACCTGGACTTTTGCTGCTCCTTATTGGCTGATGGAGTCTTGGTCCTGGATGGGGAAGTAGGCGAAGGATTGACATTAGCTGAGAGTTCGGCCGTTGAGATGTCGATTTATGGCTCCCCCATTCCTTATTCTTGTTCACCTGTATCCAAGTTGTTCTTAGAACTGTCACCCTAAGATTGTGTTCCCACCTGATTGGGAAACACAACGTCAAGAGTGTTCCTAACCTCATGCTCACCTTCCTGGGGGTTTGGGATCAAAACATCGGAAGTTGGAGCAGATGTTTCCCTTGGTTCCTCCTCCTATGTGATTGGTACCGGGGTTATGCGCGAAGCTTATGAACCTTCCTCATTGTCATATATGGTGATTTAAACTATGAGGACAATAGGGATACCCGTCCTACTTGATGCTCTTGCTGATCTTCGTTGAGCTGTAGTAGTAACCGACGATCCTTCCTGTGGTAACATAGGGATGGGGTTTTCTTGATAAACGGTCTCCTTTAGTGGGAACGTCTATGAGCCATTTATATCTTCCTCATGATTACTTGTATCGGTTGGGGTAATCCTCAAGGGTCCTATCAAAGGGTTAAGTGGGGGATCTTCCCCTATTATTTGCATAACTCTTTGGGCTTCTTCTAGTAACAATATCCCTCTCCTCTGTGCCTCTGCTGCTTTTACTGCTCTGTTTTTTTCTCTTACCCTGAGAGATTCATGTGGAGCACTTCCTCCCAATTCTGGGCACCCTCAGTAAATATATCATCTTCGAAGCTATCATGAGAATATGGCCAACATGAGGACATCTGTGACGCATGATGGAGTACCAGGCCTTTTGGATCATGCTTGTGAAAACAACCCGTGGGGAACCGATACTCAAGCTGACTCAATCCCTCTTGTTTCTCTTGTGCAGTGTCTTTTACCATGTAAAACCCAATATGAAAACCATAGGGTATGAATGCCCTCTTCTTGTCTTTTACCAGAGAGGCATTATAGGCTTGTAGAATGATCTCATAACAAATTTCTCCCAAAATGAGATGGAATGGGACATGAACAGGGAGTAGGTGTGGTGCGCCAGTAGCCCCGAACAATCTGATATAAGTTCTTGTTTCTTCAAAATACTAGTGGCCCACTTTGGAAATCATCTTTTTGGTTGCCGCTGAAAGCCTTGGTCATTCTTTTTTCAATATAATGAAGTGCACTCAAGCTATTAACTCATCTCATATCAGGGCGTAAAATTTCTTGTACCTATTTTCCCATAGAATGATGAAATAAACATGGATGGGTAACTCAACAACATGCCATATTAAATTCATATCTGCGAAAAAGTTTCTTGTGCATATCACGTCCAACAGGTACAATGCAATGTGGAAAATTAGTGTTTCTCCATCCTTTGGTGTCTGGGACTATAGGATGTTGGTGCTTAGCTGTTTGGAAATGATGGCTCCCCAATTGAAACTGCTCTCGGATATTTCCATGGTATATGATTTTTAAATATACACACAGACGGATCTCCCTAGAATTATTTCTGATATGCACCAGATTGGCCACCCACGCAGAGTGTCTCACCTGAAAGATAGTCTTGGCATCTAATAATTTCTTCAACTTTTGAGACATCAGAGGTTCCAGAGATGGGTGGTACTTCCTAAGATTTTATTGGAAGGGTTTTACTTTAGAGTTTAACGAGATCGTGTGTTGGATAATGCGAGTATCATAAGTTTTCAATTCTCGGTGGACCAAGAAAATACATCTTGATATTATTTAAACAAATATAGATTAGCTTTCCTGTTTTCTTTGGACATTTTCTTACCCAAATTGAGATTCTTGGAGTTCTTAGGGTTTCCTAGGTTTATAGTTCCGTTTATAGGACATGAGCTCCCTATTTTTGAATTCCTTGGCCCTCTAAATCTTTCCCTTAGGTAGAAAAGGTTCTCTAGATTGGCCACTCCTTTTGGTATCGTGTGGAACTTTGGTTTATCATTAGAGTGATCTGTTCCCTTATTATATTCATGGAGATTTGATTCTATGAGTAGTTCTTAGAATATTTCATCATCAATGGCCAGATCCTTAAAATTCTCCTGATTAGTCAAGAAATCTACAATTTGTTCATCCCCTTCAAATAGTTTCCAGTTAGAAATGTTGTTAGGTACCGAAGGTTTGTAGATCAGTTCCACTGCAAACCTCAAGGCTTCATAATATTCTAAAGGAGATAATCTTGAGGCTGTGGTGGCTAGAGCATCGACGAGGGTATTTGTTGTCCTGGAAACAACGATATTCTTTACTTGCCTAATGATGATTTCAGAGTCTCCAAAAACCTTCAATTCCTTGATGTTTAAGTCAATGGATTTCTTTAGTCCCTGGACTAGAGATTCATATTCAAAAGTGTTATTAGTGCATTTGAATTCTAATCGTCAGGATAAGAAGTTTTGTTTCCATTTTGGGTCAATAAGGATGCATCCTGCTCCCAACCCTTCTCGTGATTTAGAATCATCAAAGTACAACATCCAAATTTGTGGAGGGGAATTTCTAACTTCTTCATGTCTAACTATTTTTTCAACTTCAACTTCTTTGTTTGTTACTCTTGTCGGAGCATCCTGGCAGAGGATGCTATCTCCTACTACTGCTAGTAAGTCTATTTGAAAAATCATTTCATATTTTTGTGTGGGAGGTATGTCAGACACGTGAGGGGAAAACGTATCGAAATCAGAATCACAGTAGTAGTTTTCTAATATAGGGAACTCTGTTGACGAGGGTTCATTTGGGGTTTCTAAATCAGAGACAGTATGTTTGAGATATCTTTCTCTGTCAATCCTGATCATTTTTGTATGTCCTTTTAATGGAAACCAAAGGTGAGCCTAGCCAGTACTAAAGTATCCGTTTAATTTCTTAGACCAGTCTCGACTAAGTAGCATTTCATAAGCCTCCGGGATGTCTACTACTATTATGTCAATTACTTGAACAAACTTGTGGTGTGTATAAATTCTGATAATGACATCTTTCAACTCTCTAATGACCTTTACCTGAGTCCTATCTAGTTGTATAACATGTTTATCACTTTTGAGTGGGGTTGCATTCAATTTCTTGCAAATTGACAATGGCATAACATTTGAAGATGCCTCAGAATTGACCAGGTAATTATGTAGATTTCTGTTAAAGACCACAAACGTCAAGAGGAAAGGAGGAACAAAAGGCATTCCTTTTTTATCCAAAGAACAAGCATTCACATTCGACACTTTTGTCAAGTCTATGGGAGATGGGGCGTCGCCTTGGTTAAAGTTCATTAGAGAGGTATCTGTTAATTTTAAGGCATGTAACAAAAAATCATTTTGTTGAGGAATCCTACACATGTCCATGACATACACGTTAGCTTTCATATTCTTCAAGTGTTATACTATGTTGTAGTCTAGCTCAGGCATTTTCCGTGTATGTGTGTTTGTGGGATTTTTTTGAGAAGAAAATGATGGTTTGGGGCTATCGATCACTTGATTTTCTCTAGATAATTGAGTAGTGGTGGGATTACTTTGGACAATTTGAATTTTACTTCGCGTCTGTATATACAAAATTTCAGCTGGGGGTCCCTGCGACTCAACGACGTCATTGAAGGGTATCGAGTGATCAGAATCCCATATCAACATAGCAGTCTCTTCACATGGTTCTTGAATTTATTGATGGGTAACACCTATTTCCGAGCCATTGGGTTGTTCGGTTAGAGAGCATTCATATAGGAATCGATTAGCCATTAGATTCATAACATGCAACCATTAGGGGTAGTCCCTTTTTGAATGGTTTTCTTGATGGTACGTGCAGAAGGAGTCATATGCTACGTTCCCTAAGTCAATGTTTAGGTTGGATGGGGGAGGTTATATAGCCTTGAAGTGTGGGTTACTTTAAAAAAAATGTTTATAAGGCATTTGACTTTGGTTTCCTTCTCTGACACTCCTTTTCATATCTATGATCTCGTTGGAAAGTTTTTTGATCATCCGCTGTAGGTTTTCTAGATCCCCTCCCTCTTTCTTAGGACCTTGTTCTGTTTGTTTTCCTGGGGGTCTTGTTAACAAAATACCTCTCTTAGGTTGAGGTTGGGTTTCCTTTTTTATTAGTAACATATGACCTTCTTTGCATCCTTTCATTTGGAATTCAATCATTTTAGCTTCTTCGAAATTTTCATATATAGTATGTTTGGGAGCCCTTTTTACGAACATGGAAATAGAAGCTGGGAGAGAATTAACGTATACTTCAATTTTCAACTCCTGGGTAGGTTTAGCCCCAGGTTGGATTTTTTCAAAATGGTGGTGAACCTTTGGTTGAAATATTTAACCTTTTCTTTCGAACTCATAGTGGCGACGAAAAGTTCAGCCATTAAATCTGATGTAGTAGTTTCTTTGGTAAAATTTTACAAGAAATCCTTTTGAAACTTTGTCCATATATTTATGGAACCAACTGGAAGGTTGAAATACCAAGTCGAGGGTGAATTTTCAAAGGTATAATGAAAACGTCTGCAAACTACATCTTCGTGTTTCACATTCATCAACCTTATAACTAATATGAACTTCTTAATATGGTCTTCAGGCAATCCGAATGTTTCAGGGTCAAATTTAGGAAGTAATTTTTCTGGATACCTGGGTAGGTTATGCACCCGTCCTGGGATTTCAAAAGAATATTTATCCAACCACAGTTGATTGTCTCAAGGATGATCTCCCCTTTCTCCATTGTTATCGTTATTATCCTCCATATCTTCTGATGTGGAACCCGAGCGATCTGAGTTAGACCCTTCATCTTCATATTCAAAATCTTCAGGTTCAGAGTAATTACCAACTGGTGTTTCGAGTACCAGATTAAGGGGTTCTCCGATATTTGTGAGGGAAAAATCTATCAGGTATTCTACCATGTGAACAATTACCTGGTCAGGGGTGTCAAAAAATGGTTTTCTTATTTTTTTTCTTCGAGGAACTAAAGGAGATAAAAGTAATGCTCTGATATGTCGGGCATAATCTCTTATGATTCTTGTGAACTTATTTAACTCTTTGTGGGGAAGAGTGTAAGGTATTTCAGGGTAGATTTGTTCTTTCTCTTTGTGTTGAGGTGAGTTACTCGTATCGAGAGTACTCTCTGCATGTGGGCTGTCTTGAGAGTGACTAGCCATGCATGTCGGATGTTTTGAATCTATAGGCTTTGCGGAATATATTATCAGAAATATTGTTATCCATGCATTCGTTCATTCCCTCCTTCTAGCGCCAATTCTGTTGAGGGGTTCAATATCCTTTTAACTCAACAACATGAACCAAACCCACTTAAGAGGCCCAATTAGACTCGTAAGCATTTGATGAGTGGTAAGGTTCTCCAGATTTTTGATATGGATGGAATTATCAATGGGATTTAATCAAGATTGACATATATGTCTTTTTTGTTAACCCTTTCCTCAGTCTATGAAATTCACTTTTGGTTCTTTTCTAACATTTGTAACAAAATAAAGATAGAGCTTAAACTAAATGACAAAGATATGTTAATTATGCATTGGGTAAGGCTAGGGTTTTAGGATAACCTTTTATACCTTAGCATGCAGACTAAGAAGATATAAACTACTTCAAACTAGCATTAATACCATTTTGATTTGTAGACATTCAACATTGTCTTAGATAACAATTACATAAAGAAAACATATACATGACAAGAAGTTAGTGTTGATATTATGGTAGCTGCAGGAGGTATTAACCTCCACGTGTAACCCTAACAAGAATAGAAAATTTTGGGAAACAAGAAGAAACCCTAGAAGACAAGTCGACTAAAGGAAATATTTAATATTGAGTGTTTAGCCTCCATAATGAGAAGTCAGCCCAGACAGCTAAGTAGAAACAGTATAAATACATGACACCAGATCTCATTTGGTACACACATCTCACAACTGCAGGAATGTAAGAGTGCGCACTGCAGAAACTAAGTAAGTGCGAAAGTCTGGAGAGTAGCTACAACTGCAGCTACTGCAACCTGTATTCTTGGTTTAGGCTTGGAATTTCTGTTGGTTATCGTTTGGAATTTATGCCTTGTGTGCTAGCTCTAGAGAGAGGTACGCTACGTTGATTGGCTACTAGCCATAGGGTTTGCTTCCATAATTATTCTCTTTTAAGGTTAAGGTGCTCAAGGGTGGCTTCGACCTATGGTTGGGTGACAATATTGCTATATTGTCTATCGTTAAATGAGCACACCTATTATTTATAAAAGGTTATGGGCCCTCACTATATTCAGACAGTCTAACCGCTTGAAGATAAATTGGGAGGATTTGCTTAGTTACAGTTGCAGTTGCAGTTAGTTTTTGCTGCAACAACAAAACCCTAACCCTCTTGTTGAGGCACCTTAAGCGAAGAGATTGACCTAATTTCTGGATATCCTAGTGCACCCTAACCGAACGCACCTCCTGGTACTCTCAGCAAGCTAATACACCAAGTTTGAGTTTTTGGTCAAAGTCAAAGGTCGACCAAGTCAAAGTCAAAGGTTGACCAAGTCAAATAATCATGACTTACTCTATGAAGTCAGAAAACAAGTTAGAAGGGGATTCTAACTTCAGAGCATGGAAGACAAGGATTGATCTCATCCTTTCCAAGATTAAAGTGTTGGATATCATGAAAGAAAAGATCGTGGAACCATAATTTGAAGAAGGAAACAAGAAGGAACCTCAGAACGTTGCAATTATGGAGAAGTTCAAAGACAATGACATCAATTCCATGAGTATCAGAGTGGACTCTGTAAAACACCACTTGATACCCTACATATCTTATCTTGACTCATCCTAACTAACCTCTTCTTAGTCAGAAACATTAGACAAGTAATGAGTCTAAAGAATGAGCTCCGTGACATGAAAATGAATGACGATGACAACATAACATCATACTTTGTGAAAATATCTCAGTTAAGATATCAACTACAAGCTATTGAAGAAATCATTTCAGAGAAGGAACTGGTAAATATAATACTCAATGGTCTTCCCAAGACATGGGATGCATTTTCCGCCAGCATGAACACAAGGAAGGAGTATCCCACATTTGAAGAACTTTGGACTTGCTGTGCACAAGAATAATAAAGGATTAGCGCAAAAGAAAAATCCCAAAGGAAAGATGATGATCAATCCTACACAACAAAGTTCAAGAATTTCAGAAATAAGAATAAGTTTGTCTCAAGGAAGAAACCAAATCAAGAAAAGGATATGTCAAAGATACAATGCTTAAACTATTGAAAATATGGTCACTACAAGAGCCACTATCTTGATTTAAGAAAAATAAAGGAAACAAACGAAGCAACAATTGCCGAAGAAAGGGAATCCTCAAAGAAGGCCAAGTAGGATAAAACAAACTTCTTCTTCTAAGTCAAGGTAGCAATATTCTTCATAGTTATTGTGCATACCATGTTTACATAGTTTTTGTATATATCTTGCATATCTATTTCCTAGAAGATAATATGTTCAAGCGAAACAAATACCTATGGAAGAATAACCAGATAAGGATTACTATCACGATGACTGCAAGTCAAGCAACACACATGAGAAGATGAAGTACATTGACAATCCTTGGTAACAATTCATGTGGAAGCTATTAGATAAGTAAAAACTGCCAGATAAGTCGAAATCAGAATCAAACTTGAAGAGACCCAGAAGAAGTCAAAACATAAATAAGTCAACAATCAAGAGGAAACTAGAACAATACTTGTGACACTTTGCAGAAGGAAATAAGGATGCAGACTGAAGTGTGGAATCTCTTAGATGGAGGGAGATGATTACAAAATTCCAAAAGAAGAGCATGCATTCATGCATAAAGCAAGGATTAGGAGGGAGCTAATCCTAAATAATATGATCCATTGAGGGTTATGAAGCATCTATCCATGTTCCCATTGAAAGTAGCAGCCATGAAAAACAACACGTGTTCAGTTTGACTTTAGAAGAAGTCTTCTTCGAAAAGAAGACTTAAAGTATCATTGGTTGTCCATCTACATCCATGATCCTATGATGAAAGGAAGAAGTTGGAATCTTCAGGTCATGGAATCTATAGAAAACTCCATGGACCCAAGAGCTAAAGAGAAACATGAGGAAGAACATGAAGATTCCAAGAAAGAAAGAAAAAACAAAACAACCAATTATTATACCGAGAATCACAAGACTACCAGTTTAAACCCACTAGAAGCAATCAAGAAGAAGAAATGTAAGTTATGATGAAGAATAGTATATGTAAGAAATTGTGAAAAATCATGGAATCATTGCGAGATTTAGAACTAGAGGTTCTTCTAGAAGGAGGATAAGACTATGATAACAACTTGTTCCCGTAAATCATATATATCTCTATTTGAGCTATTATATCTCCTGGAGTATCCATAGATTGAAGTTTACATAAGTTGGTTGTAAAAGACTGCTCTCCCAATAGAGAATTTGAGGAAGAAAGATTATGTAAAGCAATCTCAAGATTTTGAGGTATACTAGAAAGATAACCATGTATGCAGATATAAGAAGACCTTGTATGGATTCAAACAACTTGATGCAATGCATCTCATATACAATAGAAGCGTGGTGAAAATTTTCTATGACATAGATAGTGTATCAGAACAGTTACTCGAAAGTATGGGATGATGGATTGCTAATCCATGGCAAACTCTCATGATGACATAAGAAGTGCTACTTGAATGTGTTTCAGTTGAGCCTTGCCACGATGTCATGAGCTAGCAGAAAACATAAGTGCTGAATTCAACCATGATATATTGTAATGATCAGAGCTATATGAAGCCTTTAGAGAAACCAATGTTCTATGGCAGACTGAAGTTCATTGAGATCAAGCATTATATTCTCCGTGATGAATTCCAGAAAAGAGAATTTGTTCTCCAATATATATCTCCACAAATGAGCAAATGACATATATTTTGGAAAAACCTCTATCCAAGATGAAAATTTTGCAAGGTGGGGCTCGTGGAGACGACTTCCTTATTGAAAAAGGAAGATATTACTCCCAGGTTGGGAGGGAGCACTAATATGTTATTGATTTATGGACAGTCATTTTTCAGTTCGAAAAATGGTCCAGGATGAGCAGTTCCTTTCCAGTTCGAAAAGTGGTTTGAGATTTATGACGGATAGATATTTCCTAGTTCGTAAAATGGTCCATATTGGACAGTCATTTTCGTAATGAAAATGGTTCGATAGATTGCTTATGTACCATAGACATCGATTCCCCTTGTGGCCAGTGTGGGGGAATGGTATAGGAAAACCATTCTTCTTGGCAGTCACTCTAAGTAGTGGTCAAGTAGAATGGTACACCTCACCGGGCAGTCATTCTTTTGAAGTTCATAGTTGTGAGTAGTTTCAAAGAATGGTCCATTTTGGAGGTTGGTGCAGGACATTCATTTCCTTAGAAAATGGTCTGGACAGTCATTTCCTTGGGTAGACTCATTCTCTCCAGGTTACACTATGTTTAGTGCTGAAGGAATGGCCCAGTTAGGTGAATGGTATAGGTTCAACAATAAGGGACATGCATTCCCTAGGGCAGACTCATTCTATCTAGGTTGCACTATGTTTAGTGTCGAAGGAATAACCCAGTTAGGTGAATGGTACAGGCTCATAAATCAGGGACAATTATTCTTCCATGCTTGGGAAGAATAGTCCAAATAGCCCATGGTTGATGTTTTTACTATATGAGGGTAGATTCTCTTCCAAATATCACAGATGTGAGTTGAATAATGGCCCAGATGACTCATTTTATATCACGATATTGTTTCTATGCAGGTTGATATCAGATGATATGATTTCTATGGAGACTATATGTCTCTGGAAAACATATGTATGCTACTGTGGGTGATGTGTTCCACTAGTTGTGACTATGTGTCACTGATTAAGTAGACGTGTGTTACTTGGTGTGGTTGTGTACCATTGGATAGTAGTTGTGTACTACTATGGATAGACACAATTGTGTTCTATTGAATTCCATTGTTTTGATTGCCATGTAGACTATCAGTTGTGTTGAGAATGATTATCATCTATATGGATAGTCAGTATGCTCATGGACAGACATTCTCCAGGTGGAGAATGGTCCAGATAGAACATATTGCTAGTGGACAGGTATTCTCTTTGTGGAGAATGGTCCAAGTTGACAATTTTTTGACATGTCATGGAATAGTATTTTCCTAAGGCACAGATTGTCAGACGATTAGTAAAATGGTCCAGGACCGATATTTTCTAAGGCATATAGATTGAGACGGATCTCTATGGTACATATGACCCGATTATAAAATAGTCCTAGACTAACATTGCTATAGGAATGGTCTCTGTAGCCCATGGGGTAGCTTTTAGCATCTGTTGGGACAATCATTATTATAGTACGTTTGTCCAGATTAGAAGAATGGTCCTTGTATCACTCTTTGGAGTGAGTGACTTATTAATCATCATGCATGATTACTCAGGTGGAGTATGGCTTCGAGAGATGATGCAGTTGATGCTATTAGATGATACTAATAGTGATGATGGTGCTCGTGATCGAATCATGAGATAGCCCATATGGATATGATGATGCTACCGATTGAATGGTATGTTTGTGCTCAAGACCATTGCCTTCAATACCTCCCTAGCTAGGAGGGAGTGTTGATATCATGGTAGTTGCGAGAGGTATTAACATCCACGTGTAACCTTGACAAGAATATAATATTTCGAGAAGTAAGAAGAAACCCTAAAGCATTGGAAATAACCCTAGAAGACAAGTCGGCTAAACGAAACATTTAATATCGAGTGTTTAGCCTCCATAATGAGAAGTCTGCCCAGACAACTAAGGAGAAACAATATAGATATAGGACGCCAGATCTCATTTGGTACACACAGCTCGCAACTGCAGAAATGTAAGAGTTCACACTGCAGAAACTAAGTAAGTGCACAAGTTTGAAGAGTAGCTGCAGCTGCAACTACTGCAACCTGTATTCTTGGTTTAGGCTTGGAATTTCTATTGGTTATGGTTTGGAATTTCTGCCTTGTGTGCTAGCTCTAGAGAGAGGTACACTACATTGATTGGATACTAGACCTAGGGTTTGCTTACATAATCATTATCCGTCAAGGTTAAGGTGCTCGGGGGTGGCTTCGACCTATGGTTGGGTGAAAATATTGCTATATTGTCTACACCTATTATTTATAACAATTAGTGGAAGAAAAAGCAATTTTCAGTGCTCTATTATCAATCATAGGTTAACACAATCGATTTCTATTCATCAACTAGAATAAAATAATTGTTACAACATTATAATATTGAATAACATATACACAAATTCTTACTTAATACAACAAAAACTATTGAATCTGAAGACAGAGATAATCCCCCTCGGTCCAATCACATTCATGCCTTAGATGAAAGAAGTGTCTTTGGTTATAAACAAAATTCTTAATTAAAATAACTTGCACATAAATAGTTCTCTTACAATATTCTAGAAAAAGTCTTTCTCTAAAAAACCATTGACCCTTTGACACAAGGTCGATTCCCCTATTTCAAAAATAAAAATAACTAAACTAAAAATAACTACTAAAGTTGTGTTAAGTTAAAAAAACACAACATGGAGGACTTTATCTAACTATTTTCTTTTGCTTCACTTTTGATCATCTGGCAGTTTGACGGAAGTGGATTGTTCCTCTCGTATTCTGACCATCTGCAGAAGAGATCTTTGCATGTCTTTGCATATGGGATCCCGTGTTGATCCATCGGAGCAGAGAGGACCTCCTTCATCTCAATTTCCCATTCCTTGTACTTGATTAGTTTGACACTCAAGCACTGTAAGACTATGAGAGATTTAATTGAAGGCTCCATGAACTTCTTCACTTGACCCGGGATCATGATTGAAACCTGCGAAATCTCCGCTTCGTACACTTGGTCTTGCTCTGCATGCCGCTTAACTATGTGGCGTAGATCGAAGAAATCTTCTGGTGGAACAAATTTTGGCAAGTCAGTATTCCTTATTTCTCGATTGATTTTCTACCAACTTTTCTCACATTCTTCCCATCTCTTCTGCATTTTCTGATGGGGTTCCTGGACCATGATTACCCAGTGTTCAACTGCGTCCCTTATTTGGGCAATGATGTTGTGCATCAGTACTTGATTGCCATGCTCTTCTGTATCTCGATCCTTCTACACTTCGCTGATGTAGTCTATCTCTTCCGAGGCTTGATGTACCTTCTCATACCATCACTGCATGACTTTACAGGTTTCCAAACCCATTAGGGTATATTCTTGGAAATCCGCTATGCGAGCGGTGAAGAGGTCTCTCTCTCTTGTGAATTATGCATACATCTCTCAGAACTCACACTTCAAGAGTACCATTGCCTGTGTTGAATTTTGGTAATAATCAACTTGATGTCACATATGGTCGAGTTCTTTCTTCATGGCGGCTACCTCCCTTTCGTCCCTTTTTTCCCTGTCTAAATTGGCATCGGTTATGTCCATCCCTTCTCGGATTAGCTCAGTCATCTTTGAATTTTATGTTTCAAACAATGTTTCCTTCGTGGTTATGAGAAGTATGCTAACAAGCGTGAGCTTTCTTTTCTTGACTGTTCTCCTCATCACAACTTTCCTTTTCCTGTCATAAGCAATTGCCTGTATATCAATGATTTCATCTACTAGTTCAGGAATATGTTGATCTCCCCAAGACAGAGTATTTCTTATGCTTCCTTCCATATAGAGGTTTTCCATAGCACGTTCTCTATCCATTTCGAGGGTAGGTAGACAACCTCCTTCCCTCTTAAGCAGTGGTTTCTGCAGAAATGTTGTTGCATCAACTTGTTCTGTTCTATGGATTAGTCCGTTTATTTCTCTAGCAGGGGAATTTACTGTATGTTCTGATGACTTGGCCTTTTGCTACTCCTTGTTGGCTGACAGAGTCTTGGTCCCGGATGGGGAAGTAGGCAAAGAATTGACATTAGTTAAGAGTTCATCCATTGAGATGTCAATTTCTGGCTGCCCCATTCCTTCTTGTTGTTCACCTGTATCCAAGTTGTTCATAGAACTGCCACCCAGAGGTTGTGTTCTGAAATGATTGGTAAACACAGCATCAAGATTGTTCCTAGCCTCATGGTCACCTTCCTGGGGATTTTGGATCAAAACATCGGAAGCTTGAGGAAAAGTTTGCCCTGTTTCCTCCTCTTGTGTGATTGGTACCAAGATTATGCGCAAAGCTTATAAACCTTCCTCATTGTCATATATGGTGATTAAATCTATGAGGACAGTAGGAATACCTGTCCTACTTGATTCTCTTGCTGACCTTCACTGAGCTGTAGTATTCACTGAGAATATTGAATGTGGTGACATAAGGCTGGGGTTTTCTTGATCAATGGTCTCCTCTAGTGGGATTGTCTCTGAGCCATTTATCTCTTCCTCATGATTGTTTGTATCGATCAGGGTAGTACTCAAGGGTCCTATCAAAGGGTTAAGTGGGGGATCATCCCCTAGTATTTGCATATCTCTTTGGGCTTCTTCTAGTAAGAGTATCCCCCTCCTCCGTGCCTCTGCTGCTCTATTTTCTTCTCTTACCCTGAGAACTTCTTGAGCTGTCTGCTCTATTGTCTCAACTTGATCATCCATAGTCATTGATTTGAATTTGGTCATATTAGGCTTAGCCCTTCAATGGAGCACTTCCTCCCATTCCTGGGCGCCCTCGATAAATATTTCATCTTCGAAGCTATCATGAGCATATGGACAACATGAGGACACCTGTGATGCATGTTGGAGTACCAGGAACTTTAGATCATGCTTGTGAAAATGGCCTATGGGGAACCTATACTCAAGCTGACTAATTCCCTCTTGTTTTGCATGTGCAGTTCCTTTTACCATGTAAAACCCGATATGAAAACCATAGGGTATGAATTCCCTCTTCTTGTATTTTACCAGAGAGGCATTATAGCCTTGCATAATGGTCTGGTAAAAAATTTCTCCCAAAATGAGACGGTCCGAGACATGAATGGGGAGTAGGGTGGTGCGCCAGTAGTCCCAAACACTCTGATATAAGTGTTTATTTCTTCAAAATACCAGTGGCCCAATTTGGAAATCATCTTTTTGGATGTCGTTGAAATCCTTGGGCATTGTTTTCTAAATATAATGAAGTGCACTCGGGCTATGCAATCATCGCATATCAGGGTGTAAAATTTCTTGTACCTATTTTCCCACAGAATGATGAAATAAATATGGATGGGTAACTCAACAACCTATCAACTTAAATGGGTAACTCAACAACCTATCAGCTTAAATTCATACATGCAAAAACATTTCTTGCATAGATCACGTCCAATAAGTACGATGCTGTTTGGAAAGCTAGTGTTTCTCCATCCTTTCGTGTATAGGCCTGTAGGATGTTGGTGCTTAGCTGTTTGGAAATGATGGATCAAAAATTGAAATTGCTCCCAGATATTTCCACGGTATATGCCAAGGGAACCATGCTTATGAAAACTTAGAGCAATATTTTTCTCCATACAATTGGCAGATTAAAGCCATTAAGTACATGTAAGGTTCCCTGAGGTTTACCGTGCTGTACCAACCATTTCTCCTATTTGTGAACTTCTTATATTCTATCCACAATGAGGCCACTAACCTGCTGGTGTCATGGAACTCATAAAATCTGACCACAAATTATGTATTTAGCCTTTCCTCTAGGTCTCCGAGCTTGTAGTATTTTTGGACCTCTACTAGAAGAGAGACACCAACACATTTGCCCCGTTCATTATTGAATGTGCATTTTCCTAGGGTTTCAATGCAGGAAAAAACTTGGGTCCGACAAGCCACCATATGTATATATGATCACCTAATGTTTGGGAAAACCTGGTCATCCAATATCTTGACGTCCGGGTCACTGTGAGGTGTAAACTCCAGGTAATCTTCCTAGTTGATTTTGTTAAAAAAATCTCTCCAGTGTGGGAGAATTAGTTTAGATCCGATGCTTGCCTCTGTGTCCTCGAACGATGGAGGTTGGGTGAACTTTTTATTCATGGAAGTTCGGATGAACGACTATGTTTTTGAAGCGAAATCAAGTTCTCTTGCAGAAACCAATGTCGACCTTTCGTCGATCTCCAATTATTTCATCTTGGTCCTTCTTGGTGAGTGTCTGGTCGTCAGCCTTCTTGGAGGCATCTTCTCGCACAAAAATGGAATAATAAGCTGCAAGCCAACTGCAACAAGTGTTATTTGAAAAAATCTCAAATTTAATCAATAAAGACCATACTTACCTCTTCCTTGCAGAAAATGACTTGGGCTTACTAGTAGTTGAAGTGGCACAATAACTTGTTACCTGTTCGACGCTTTCTCTTGCTCCTTCGTCTACTCGGGAGATTAATGATTTGTGAATGGAACACCATGCTTGGGCATAAATCTCATAAATTTATAACACACTTACCTTGTCGCACCGAGTCTTAAATTATGGAGTACATATATGATCTATACAATCTATAACAGAATCCACACCATGCTTAGGATTAAATGCAACATAGGATGGCGACGCATGAGCGTGTTATTTTAAATTTCATCGACGAATTCAAATTTCAAAAGTTGGTTGGCGCACGATGTTGTGGTATCATTTTCGTGAAGTTCTTACTTGTCAAATAAATCATAAATCCTGTCCTTTACGTAGATAAATGTGTCTCCTCAAATTATCCGAGCGTTTTTTTTCCACTCCAATGGACCTAGTATGATCGGTATCGGGAATAAGTACGATCGCAGATCGACCAAGGTCATCGTCGGATAGAGATCCGAAATTAAAATAAAAAATTTGGTGTTCTAGCGATATGCCGATAGTTGATGAGTGCATTGGCATTGACATATTACATTTAGCGTTGTTTTGTTGGTCCCCCTGGGAAAAATTTCCAATGTCGATCGAAACCGCTGTACAATGCCGACGTGGAAAAGCAGTCGTGAAAGTACAGACATGACACAAGAAATATCAAAAGATGACTTGGGTGATGACCGAGCAATATAGACTATCCACACGACAAAAACATGTGACAATTGATTTGACCTTTTCAACATGAGAACATTACTTTTCGACGTCACTTATTTTTCTTAGGCATACATGTTTTGGCGCGCTGTTTCTCCCATTTTGTCGATGCTGATGATATATCGACGATCAATGATCACCGATTGTTGTTGCATGGTTAACAATTTATCTTTCAGATTTCGTTGATGCCGATGATATATCGATGATTGGCGATCAATGATTATCGTTGTTAGGTGGGGAATTTTTCCTTTCAAATTTCACCGATGCCGATGATACACCGACAATCATTTTTTAAGGACTTAATTTTGCAGACCAGAACCGCCGATGGGCGTGTGGCTCTTATAAAACAAATTTTTAGCTGTATACACTTAATCTAAAGCCACATTTACTTAGAGAAAACTGTCAACATGTTCAACAAACTTCAAACCAAACCGAATGCAGTCAATGATATAACATAACAATAGAAAAACCCGTTGATCTCTACACAACTCACTCTTATTCAAAATTGACAAAGTGGTACCCAAAAGACAAAATTCACAATTACTTTTAGAGTGTGTTGAGTTCTCAACAAATGGTGATTCTTTGGGCAAAAACAAAATCTCTGCTCCTTCCCTCGTGGTCATCTTGTGCAAATTGGTCAAGAAACTATTTGGATTTATTCTATTATTTCAACAAAACCTTTTTTAACAATGTGTACACAAGTTCCCAGGTTCGTGAATCCGGATCCTCCTATGGGGTTTATATTTTTCATCCCCTTTCCTGTTAACCACAATCCATATCCTTTCTAGACAAAATCCAGGTAGGGAATCCATTGGTGCAAGGCCATTTAACTATCATTCCTTTCTTACAGTGTTTCTTCATTGTCAATGAGCGTCCATAGCCCTGACGAAGTCACCATGACATGACAGACCTTTCTTCACTGCCGGTGAGTGTCCATAGCCCCCATGTAGTTATCTGCATACCCTCTCGTGTTGTACACTCTTTTTATGGATTATCTTTTTCTGGCATAAATACCAAGAGTGAGTCAGAGAGAAGGATACATTTTTTTTCGACAAGGTGAAAGTGTTAAGGTGGAGCTTTCCCTGGCTCTGTCCATAGGTACATGTGATTCTTTCCATCTAGCCATCTTTCCATTTAGCTTTACCAGACCACTAGGCAAATATTTCATCGCTTCCCCAGGTATTATGCTTACAAAGACAAAAATGATCTTTTGAAAATTTGTGTTTGTCCAACGTTTCTTATTTTTCATGTAAGTGTAGATCAAGAGTAAATTCTACTTCACTGTATTTATTAAAGTCAACCATTGCTTTACGAAACACAACTTAATTAAGAGAAAACAACAAACAAAATTAATAAATAAAAAAGAGTTCAAATACGGTCTTCCCCAAACCCACATACTCATTATGATAAAAATGTATGCTAAAAAGAAATGAAACTCAAACAAAGCATCAAAAGACACATATGTTTATTGTTATTATTATTATTATTATTATTTAGGAGAAGTATTGTTTTAAGGCCTAGCCATTCACCGGGAGGGTGTTAGATTCTCCCCTCAGATTTTGCAACTGGTATGTGCCTACCTCGATCTTCTCGGCCACTTGAAAAGGTCCGAGCCATAGATTTTGGAACTTTGAGTGTTTTCCTTTGGACTTGTTTTCTTTATCCCACTTCAAGACTAGGTCTCCTTCTTAGATTTTTTTTTATTTGGCCTTATGTTTGTCAAACCATCTTTTAACTACCTGCTGATGAGCGATGAACTTAACTTTAGCCTTTTCTCTTTCTTCATCCAACATGAGAAGGGTGTCAATCCTTTGCTGTATAGCGGATGTGGGATGACCTCTTGATGCATGGGAAAGCACTAAAGATGGAAGATACAATCCGTTTGGAAGAATGGCTTCTTGCCCATATACCAAAAAGTACATAGAGTTTCCCATGGCTTCTTTAAACATTACTCTATCGTCCCATAGGGAATTATGAAGCAAATTATGCAAATTCCTCTAATTTTCAACAACTATTATATTAAAATTCTCACGAGGTTTTTATTAGTTGACTTTGCTACCCCATTCCCTTGAGGATAATAGTTTGCAGAATATCTTATAATGATCCCCTTATCAAGGGTGGATTCTGTCAAGCGTGTGGAAGAAAACTAGGCAACATTGTAAAAAACGAGGACACAGGGCATCCCAAACCTTGTTATTAGTTGTTTTTATAAAAATTGGATTACTACCTTTTCATTAACGTGCGTGAGAGGGATAGCCTCCGTCCATCTCGTGAAATAATATGTAGAAATCATGATATATTTATGTTGTTTCAAAGAATTGAGAGTAATTTCTCCTATGACGTCTATTCCCCATTGCTCAAATGGTTTGGATATGGTCACCGACTAGAGTAGGATGCTTGCCATCATTTCCCTACCGATGCTTACTTGACAAGATTTTCATTTTCTGGCATATGCATAAGCGTCCCTGAACAGAGTAGGAAAATAATAACCAACCCTTAATATTTTGTGAGCCGTGGTTTCTCCCACAAAATTTCCACCTGTTGGGCCATCATGGAGTTCTCTCAGAACCTTTTTTGCATCATCTCGTTCAAGACATATAAGTAGTACTCCATCATTGTTTACGCCGAAAAACACATAATTTATGAGGTGATATTGAGCAGACTTGAACCTGAGAGCTCTACTTTCTCTAGGGTTTAGGTTTTTTGGATAGGTTCCATGGTGTAGGAGATAAGACAGGTTTCCGTACCAGGATTCTTTCTAGGGAGGAGCTTATAAGGCTTCATTGCACCATAATGAAAACTCATTTTCCCAACCAAAGTCTTCTACAATGATAAGATCTTGGGCCTCAACATCAAGTTTACACAATCATTGACCCTTGACTATTTTGGAAGGTTTTATGTCTAGATCAAATTCCTGAACGATTGCCATGAAATTTCCCCTTATTTCTCCCATCTCTTGTTGGGTAAACAAAGATCTGACCGCGGGGTGAGTCTTTTAAAGTTTAAGCTATTATTAGGTTACCTTTCAATTTACTAGATAACAATAGCATAGATAGGATCACTGAGAGAAACACAATCACAAGATAAACAAAATTTATCTTGGGAAACCCTCATGGGGAAGAAAACCCAACAAAAATTCCTTAATATAGATAGCCAATACAATGCCAATACAATGAACCAAACAAAAAATAAATTCCTCTCCCAAGGATGCACCTCTCTCTCTCTCTTCCTTCTTCCGGCAACTGGTAACTGTAGCTTCCTTCAATACTTGCGCACTAGATGAGTGAGCTGGGTGAGTGTATAAATGAGGCGTTGGCCTCTGTTATTTATACAATTTGGCAGGTGCTGAACTAAGGTGTCTTTTCACTGGCAGGGCCGACTTCTCAATCTGGGTGGTTATAACCACTTTAATTTTCCCGGGGGCCGACTTCTTACTTTGCATATAACAATTAGGGTTTGACCAATCCACAAAAGGGTATTTGGTCAATTACAATGCCCGACATGATCAATCCACAAAAGGGGATTGATCTAATCAATAATAAATATATTTTATCTTTTACTTTATCCAAAAAAGGGGATAAGAATATTCTTTGCAGTTACACAATATTTTAACACTCCCTCTTAACAAGACATACATTCTTTATATTTTGACAGGTCACCGGATGTCAACATCAACTAGGTAGTAACATCCACTGGGTAACATCATCAACTGGATAACATCATCAACTGGGAAACATCATCAACTAGATAACATGAGGGATCAATATAATCCACTAGTTCATCTAGCATCATGATCACTTACTGACGTATCTATAAATCATCGGAAGTTTTGTTCTCTTTATCTTCACGCATAAGATACTCTTTCTTTCTTTCGTCTTCACCCAGAAGATACTTATTTCTTATCTTGAAACATAAGATATCTAATCTTCACACATAAGATGTCTTATCTTCAGACATAAGATATTCTATGAGTTTTTCCATTCCTTTTATGTTCTCCCTTCTCTTGTAGTCATCTATCTCACCCATCCACTGGGGAGGACTACTACCATAACTTCACTCCTAGTCATCCCACATGAACTAGAGAAGCTAACATGTTAGCCTGGGAAAGACTAGAATCCCTTTCCATGATCCACACATGATCATGACACAAACCTCAAGAGCCAACTAACCATTCCACATGGTCAAGGTTTGTGTTCCAGGCTACTCAATCCTTGGCTAGAGGAGAGTATCTGCTCATTGCCCCTTGGAGAACCATCCACATTTCTCTCTACGAGGGTGTTCAGACCCCTCTCTACAAGGGTATTCTAGCATGTCCCTAGAGTATCCAAAACTCAACACTTGGACAGAGGCCAACCTTGGAAAATTTCTCATTCCCCTTCTCTACGAAGGTATCTTCCTTCTTTACAAAGGTCTCTTCTCTTTTCCTTCTCTATGAAGGTCTACCTGTGGGATTTCTCTTTCCTTCTCTACGAAGGTATTTTATCTTTCTCCTTCTCTATGAAGGTCTAGCTATGGGATCTGAAAATCTCTTGTGGTCCAAAATATTTCTATGGTATAATACCATGCTATCCATCTATTGGGCACCATCCATCTACTTTCCTAACTGCATCAAATCACGATCCTCCATTTCGAACTCGGAGCCATGGCTCCCTCTTGCACCAAACTAATAGCTTCTAATAATCATCCTTGAAGTTCTTCTTCTGTAATATCCTGGGTGCCTTCTTGAGTTCAAACATTTATTTCTTTTTGACTTCATACTGGATCAACCTGCTCCCTCTGCATCTATAAGAATGGTACTGGAGCAACCTGTAGTTACCTGCATCTCATCCACTATATCTGAGTATCCATATTTTTCTTCATCTTGAACATTTCTATTCTGCATCTTTAGGAGCCTCCCGCTCCTATATAAATACTGGATATTGTCTGGTCTTTATTGACTGTCACCATATCATACGTCCTTCTCATGCTGTCTAACTTTATCTCTTTATCCTTTTCTTTGATAAGTCTACATAGACATTGAAATAAAATGAGGTTAATTAACATTCTCACAAAAAATCTAACTTGTAATGATAAGGTAAACTAGATACTAAAAATAAACATGAATACTTCTCTTTTGTTTTTTGTGTGGGGAGGCTCTATGAACTCCACCATTTTCTATATTTATTCACATCAACTATATTCAACTTAAATTACATAACCCTCCATTTCTGCTAAAGCTTTCTTTCAGGGAGGAGATTCCTCTTCTTCTGCCACATGTGCTTGATACTTTCTTTTCCCTTTTCCTTGAGGACAGTCATAGGAAAAGTGTCCCAACTTTTGACAGTTGTATCATCTGATCTTTGAAACATCTTTCTTCTTATCTGGAACTCTTACAGAGTTAGCTTCTTTATTGTTCTTCTTGAAGGAACTTCTTTTTTTCTTTTGAGCTGTAACAACTTCCTCTTCATAAAAAATCAATCTCTTCTGTTGGTCTGCAAGTCTAGATTCTTCGTGTGTGCAATCTGCCCATAACTTATCAAACTTGGGTAACTTGCTTCTTGCACACACTCCTTGTACAAAAGGAATCCAAAATGTTGGAAACACATTTAGGGTTTTGGTTACAAGCTCTTTGTCACTAATGACATCTCCAATAGCTGCAATCTGATCTCTGATATGAGAAACTCTCATAAGATAGGATGTGACAGATTCTGAGTTTTCCATCTTCATATTACAAAGCTGATTTCTTAAGGAAAGATTCCAAATAATGTCTTTGCTTTCATATAACCTTTTGAGTGCTTCATACATTTGCCTTGCTGTCTTTAGTTCAAAAATATGAGGGATCAAGTGATCCTTTACTGAATCTGACATGATTCTCTTTGCTTTCTTTTCATTCTTCTTATGCTTGGTCTTTTGCTCTTCTTCATCTGGTTCTGGTACACCCACTGTAACGTGTTCTAGGAGATCATTCTCGTCTAGAATCATCTGCAACCTATGCTTCCAATATCTAAAGTTTCTATATCCTTCCAGCCTGTCTTCTAGCCTCATGCTGGTAGCCATTCTTTCTTGTAGTAGAAACCCTAGCCCTCTGGGCTATAGAAATAATGGAAAAATCAAATTCTTGGATCTGAAAACTAAATTCACCAAAATATGTGTTGGACTGAGGCGAGTATGCTGGTATAGTCAGATTTCTGAAAATCCAAATTTCACCCCCTCAAACTTGATCTGTAGATTTCTGGACTGGTGCTTTTGGTTTTTTGGTACTTCTGGTACTCTGGTACCTAGGGTTTTCTGGCACTTCTGGTACTTTGTGAAAACTAGGGTTTCACTTTTCGGGAGATCTAGCCACTAAAATGGTGCGCTGAAGATGCCAAAGTGTTCCTTGAGGCAGGGCACACTTTTCTAGATGGTTTTGGGGCTGTAATTCTTATCCAATAAAAGACCCTAGTTTTCTTGTACGACAACATTGACGTTTTTATTTTTCCTGTTTAATATGCTCTCTTCAGCTTAGATCTGATACCATGCTAAAGTTTAAGCTATTATTAGGTTACCTTTCAATTTACTAGATAACAATAACATAGATAGGATCACTGAGAGAAACACAATCACAAGATACACAACATTTATCTTGGGAAACCCTCATGGGGAAGAAAACCCAACAAAAATTCCTTAATATAGATAGCCAATACAATGCCAAGACAATGAACCAAACAACACAAAAATTCCTCTCCCAAGGATGCGCCTCTCTCTCTCTTCCTTCTTCCGGCAAATGGTAACTGCAGCTTCCTTCAATACTTACACACTAGATGAGTGAGCTGGGTGAGTGTATAAATGAGGCGCTGGCCTCTCTTATTTATACAATCTGGCAGGTGTTGAACTGGGGTGTCTTTTCACTGGCAGGGTCGACTTCTCAATATGGGTGGTTAGAACCACTTTAATTTGCCTGGGGGTTGACGTCTTACTTTGCATATTACAATTAGGGTTTGACCAATCCGCAAAAGGGGATTTGGTCAATTACAATGCCCGACATGATCAATCCACAAAAGGGGATTGATATAATCAATAATAAATATATTTTATCTTTTACTTTATCCACAAAATGGGATAAGAATATTCTTTGCATTTACACAATATTTTAATAGAGGCACTATGACTTTAGTGTGATTCTTCAGGATATAAGATCTGAAATGTTTGACAACTTTATAAACTGCTTAAGCACGTTTGTATATAGCTGAATAGTTTAGTTCGACTCTTTGAAGGTTAGTGCTCATAAATGATACTGGTGTCTCATTGTTTTCATCATCCTTCGGGGTAAGTACTACGATCAAGGATTGCTTAGAAGTAAAGGTATAAAGGAAAAAATATTTGCTGAAATCAGGGCTTCATAGCACTGGTGCTTGGAATATTGTAGTTTTGATGTTGTTGAAAGATCGTTTCCTTTCTTCATCCCATTTAAACTCTGCATCTTTGAAAATCATTTTTTTAAAGGTTTAACAGTTTCAACAAAGTGAGGAGTAAATTTTCTCACAAAGTTGATTTTCCCAAAGAAGGATTGCATTTCCTTTTTATTGTGCGGAAAGGGGAGTTGAGCTATTTCTTTTATACACTCAAGGTCGATGCTAATTCATCCTTGAGATATGATATGACCTAATAATTTCATTCCTCTACAACAAAGATGGTTTTCTTAGGGTTCAAAGTTATTCCATATTTCCTGCACCTTTCAAAGATTTGAGTCAAATGCTGAATGTGGTTTTCCTTATTTTTTGAGTTTACCATTACATCATCTAAATAGACTACCACACACTTGTTGATCCATCCTAGAAAAGCTACATCCATGGCCCTCTGGAAGTTCACCCCTACGTTAATCAACCCAAAGGGTATGCGTTTATAAGCAAAGGTTCCCCACTTGGTTCAGAAAGTAGTTTTTAATCGATCATCTTCTGAAACCAGGACTTGGTTATATCCCAAGAAACCGTCTAGGAGGGAAAAAATTTCAGAGATGGATACTATCTGTAGGAGCTGTTCCATGGGTGGGACTAGATAATTATATTTTTCTGATGCTCTGTTAATGTTTGTGAAATCCACACACAAATGGATATCCCCAGACTTCTTTCTGACAAGCACTAGATTGGCTACCCAGACAGAGTGTATTACCTGAAACATAATATAGGCATCTAATAATTTCTTCATCTCTTGATACATAAGATTTTGTTGGAATTTTTTTACTCTAGACTTTAACAGGATTGTGTGTTGGATAATGCGAGTATCATAAATTTTCAATTCTCGGTAGGACCAAGAAAAGACATCTTGATATTCTTTAAACAATTTGAGACAATCTTTCTTGTATTCTTTGGACACTATCTTACCCAAATTGACATTCTTGGGGTTCTCGAGGGTTCCTAGGTTTATAGTTTCTTATATAGGACATGAGCTCCCTGCTTTTGCATTCCTTGGCCCTCTAAATATTTCCCTTAGGTCGAAAAGGATCTCCAGATTGGCCACTCCTTTTGGTATCGCGTGGAACTTTGGTTTATCATCAGAGTGATATGTTCCCTTCTTCTTTTCGCGAAGATTTGGTTCTATGAGTAGTTCTTGGAATATTTCATCATCAATGGCCAAATCCTTAAAATTCTCCTTATAAGTCAAGAAATCTACAATATGTTCATCCCCTTCAAAGACTTTCCAGTTATAAATGTTGTTAGGTACCGAAGGTTTGTAGAGAAGTTCCACTACAAACCTCGAGGCTTCATAATCTTCTATAGGAGATAATATTAAGGCTGTGGTGGCTAGAGCATCAGCGAGGGTATTTTTTGTCCTGGAAACAACGGTAATTTTGAAGGCCTCACAATTGTCTATTAGTCTGTGTACCTCTTGATGGTAATTTCTGTATTGAGGTGAATTGATATGGATGGTATTCTTTACTTGCCTAATGATGATTCCATAGTCTCCAAAAACCTTCAATTCCTTGATGTTTAAGTCGATGGATTTCTTTAGTCCCTGGACTAGAGCTTCATATTCAACAATGTTATTAGTGCATTCAAATTCTAATCTGCAGGATAAGAAGTTTCGTTTCCCCTTTGGGTCAATGAGGATGCATCCCACTCTCGACCCTTCTTTCGATTTAGAACCATCAAAGTACAACATCCAAATTCATGGAGGGGAATTTCTAACTTCTTCATGTCTAGCTATTTTTTCAACTTCAATCTCTTTGTTTGCTACTCATGTCGGATCATCCTAACAAAGGATACTCTCTCCTGCGACTGCTAGTAAGTCTATTTGAAAAATCATTTTGGATTTTTGTGTGGGAGGTATGTCAGACACGTGAGGGGTGAAATTACCGAAATTAGAATCACAGGAGTAGTTTCCTAACACAAGGAACTCTATCGACGAGGGTTCATTTAGGGTTTCTAAATCAATGACAATATGTTTGAGATATCTTTCTCTATCAATCCTGATCATGTTTGTATGTCCTTTCAATGGAAACCAAAAGTGATCCCAGTAGGTACTAAAGTATCTGTTTAATTTCTCAAACCAGTCTTGGCTAAGTAGCATTCCATAAGCCTCTGGGATGTCTACTACAATTATGTCAATTACTTGAAAAAACTTGGGGTGTGTAGAAATTCTGATTATGACATATTTCAACTCTCCAATGACCTTTACCTGAGTCCTATCTAGTTGTATAACATGTTTATCACTTTTGAGTGGGGTTTCGTTCAATTTCTTACAGATTGACAATGGCATGACATTCGAAGATGCCCCAGAATCGACCAGGAAATTATGTAGATTTATGTTAAAGACCTCAAATGTCAAGAGGAAAGGAGTAACACAATGCCTTAATTTTTAATCCAAAGAGAAAGCATTCACATTCGACTTATTTTTCAAGTCCGTGGAAGATGGGGAGTGGCCCTTGTTAATGTTTGTGAGAGAGGTATCTGTTAATTTTAAGGCCTCTAACAAAAAAATCTTTTATTGAGGAATCCTACACATGTCCATGACAAACATATTATATTTCATCTTCTTCAAGTCTTCTACCACGTTGTAGTCTAGCTCAAGCATTTCTCATGTATGTGTGTTTGTGGGATTTTTTTGAGAATAAAATGAGGGTTTGGGGTGATCGACCCCTTGATTTATGTGAGATAATTGAGTAGTGGTGGGATTAATTTGGACAAGTTGAATTTTAATTCATGTCTTTATAGCCATAATTTCAGCCGAGGTCCCTGCGACTCAGTGACATCATTGAAAGGTATCATAATCCCATATCAACATGGTAGTCTCTTTAGGTTGTTCTTGAATTTATTAATCGATAAAACCTATTTCCCAACCACTGGGTTGTTCGGTTAGAGAGCATTCATCTAGGAATATATTATCGATTAGATTCATAACATGCAACCATTGGGGCCAGTCCCTTTCTTAATGGTTTTCTTGATGGTACGTGCAGAAGGAGTAAGATGCTACGTTCCCTAAGTCAATGTTCAGGTTGGCTGGGGGAGTTTCTATAGCCTTGAAGGGTGGGTTCCTTTAAAAAAAAGGTTTATAAGGAATTTGAGTTTGGTTTCCTTCTTTGACACTCCTCTTCATATCTATGATCTATTTGGAAAGTTTTTTGATCATCCGCTGTAGGTTTTCTAGATCTCCTCCCTCTTTATTAAGACCTTATTCTGTTTGTTTTCCCGAGGCTCTTGTTATCCAAATCCCTCTCTTAGGTTGATGTTGCGTTTCCTTTTTTATTAGTGATATCTGACCTTCTTTTCATCCTTTCATATGGAATTCAATCGTTTTAGCTTCTTCTAAATTTCATCTAAACTATGTTTGGTAGCCTTTTTTATGAACATGGAAATAGAAGCCATGAGAGCATTAACGTATACTTCAATTTGCAACTTCTGGGTAGGTTTAGTCTTGGGTTGGAATTTGTTCACAATGGCGGCGAACCTTTGGTTGAAATATTTAACCTTTTCTTTTAGACTCATAGTTGCGGCGAAAAGTTCAGCCATTAAATCTCCCGTAGTAGTTTCTTCGACAAATTTGTCCAAGAAATCCTTTTGAAACTTTTTCCAACTAGTTATGGAACCAACTAGAAGGTTGCAATACCAAGTCAAGGCTGAATTTTCAAAGGACGTATAAGGAAAAATTCTGCAAACTACATCTTCGTGTTGCACATTCATCAACCTTATAGCTAATATGAACTTCTTAATATGGTCCTTAGGCAATCCGAATGTTTCAGGGTCAAATTTAGGAAGTATATTTTCTGGATGCCTGGGTAGGTTATGCACCCGTCCTGGGATTTCCAAACCATCTCTGGCCACCCATGGTTGATTGTCTCGAGGATGATCTCCCCTTTCTCCATTGTTATCGTTATTATCCTCCATGTATTCTCATGTGGAACCTGAGCGATCTGAGTTAGACCCTTCCTCTTCAGATTCAAAATCATCAAGTTCAGAGTAATTACCAGCTGGTGTTTTGGGTATCATATTAGGGAAAAACCTATCAATTATTCTACGGTGTGAAGAAATACCTGGTCAAGGGTGTCAACAACTGGTCTGCTTATTTTTTTTCTTTGAGGAAGTAAAGGAGCTAAATGTAATCCTTCGATCTGTCGACCATAAACTCTTATGATTCTCCTGAACTTATTTAACACTTTGTGGGGAAGAGCGTAAGGTATTTCAGGTTACATGTGTTATTTCTCTTCATGTTGATGTGAGTTACTTATATTGAGAGTACTCTCTGTATGTGGGCTATCTTGAGAGTGATTGGCCATGCATGTGGGCTATTATGAATCTATAGGCTTTGCGGAATATATTATCAAAAATATTGTTAGCCATGCATTCGTTCATGCCTTCCTTCTAGCACCAATTCTATTGAGGTGTCCAAGATCCCTTTAACTCAAGAACATGAACCAAACCCGCTTAAGAGGCCCAATTAGACTTGTAAGCATTTGATGAGTGGTAAGGTTCTCCATATTTGTGATCTGGATAGAATTATCAATGGGATTTAATAGTGATTGACATATATGTCTTTTCTGTTAACCCTTTCCTCAGGATATGCAGTTCTCTTTTGGTTCTTTTCTAACATTCATAACAAAATAAAGATAGATCTTAAACTAAATGATAGAGGGAAGTTAATTATACATTGGGGAAGGCTAGGGTTTTAGGATAACCTTTTATACCTTAGCATGAAAACAAATAAGATATTAACTACTTCAAACTAACATTAATACCATTTTGATTTGTAGACATTCAACATTGTTCGAGATAAAAATTACAGAAAGAAAATATATACGTGACAAGAAGGTAGTGGAAGAAAAAGTAATTTTCAATGCTCTATTCTCTATCATAGGTTAACACAATCAATTTCTATTCATCAACTAGAATAAAATAATTGTTACAACATTATAAGATAACTTTGAATAACAGATACAACAACTCTTACTTAATACAACGACAAATATTGAATCCAAAGATAGAGATAATCCCCCTCGGTCCAATCACATTCACGCCTTAGATGAAATAAGTGTCTTTGGTTCTAAACATAACTTCTTAATCAAAATAAATTGAACATGAATAGTTATCTTACAATATTCCAGAAAAAGTCTTTCTCTCCAAAACCATCGACCCTTTGACACAAGATCGATTCCCCTATTTATATATATAAAAAAACTAAACTAAAAATAACTACTATAGTTGTGTTAAGTTAAGAAAACGCCACGTGGCGGAATTTATCTATCTGTTTTATTTTGTTTCTCTTTTGATCATCTGGTGGTTTTAATGAAGTGGATTGTTCCTCTCGTATTCTGACCATCTACAGAAAATATCTTCACATGTATTTGCATATGGGAACCTGTGTTGATCCATCAGAGCGGAGAGGACCTCCTTCATCTTCATTGCCCGTTCCTTGTACTTGATTATTTTGAACCTCAAGCGCTATAAGAATGCGAGAGATTTAATTGAAGTCTCCATGAAATTCTTCACATGACCCTTGATCATGCTTGAAACCTGTGAAATCTCCGCCTCGTACACCTCGTCTTGTTATGCATGCCACTTAACTATGTGGCGTAGATTGGCGAAATCTTCCGGTGGACCAAATTATGGAAAGTCGGTATTTATCATTTCCTGATTGATTTTCTCCCAATGTTTCTCACATTCTTCCCCTCTCTTCTACATTTTCTGCTGGGGTTTGTGGACCATGCTTACCCAATGTTCAACTTCCTTCCTTATTCGGGTGATGCCACTGTCCATCAGTACTCGGATTCCATGCTCTTCTGTATCTCGACCCTTCTGCACTTCGATGATGTAGTATATCTGTTCTAAGGATTAATGTGCCTTATCATACCATCGATACATGTATTTGTAGGTTTCCAACCCCATGAGGGTATATTCTTGGAAATCTGCTAAGCGAGCGGTGAAGAGGTCTCTCTCTCTTGTGAATTGCGCATACATCTCTTAGGACTCACACTTCAAGAGCACCACTGCCTGTGTTGAATTTTGGTAATACTCTGGTTGATGTCATAGATGGTCCAGTTATTTATTCATGGAAGCTACCTCCCTTTCGTCCCTTTTTTCCCTGTCTAAAGTGGCATCGGTTATGGCCATCCCTGCTCCGATTAGCTCAGTCATCTTAGCATTTTCTTTGTCAAATAACGTCTCCTCTGTGGTTATGAGAAGTGTTCTATCAAGCGCACGCTTCCTTTTATTGACTGTTCTCCTCATCACAACTTTCCTTTTCTCGTCATAAGTAATTTCCTGTATATCGACGACTTCATCTACTGGTTCACGAATTTGTTGATCTCCCCAAGACAAAGTATTGCCTATGCTTCCAGCCGTATAGAGGTGTTCCATAGAAGGTTATATATCCCTTTCTAGGGTAGGTGAATGAACTCCTTCCTTCTCAAGCAATGGTTTTTGTGGCAATGTTGTTGCATTATCTTGTTCTGTTCCATGGCTCAGTCTGTTTATTTCTCTTGCAGGGGAATTTCCTCTATGTTCTGGTGACCTGGCCTTTTGCTGCTCCTTGTCAGCTGACATAGTCTTGGTCCTAGATGGGGAAGTTAGCAAAGGATCGATATTAGCTGTGAGTTCGGCCATTGAGATGCCAATTTTTGGCTCCCCCATTCCTTCTTCTTGTTCACATGTATCAAAGTCATTATTAGAACTGTCGCCTTGAGGCTGTGTTCCCAGCTGATTGGGAAACACAACGTTAAGAGTGTTCCTAGCCTCATGGTCGGCTTCTTGGGGGGTTTGGGATCAAAACATTGGAAGTTGGAGTAGATGTTTCCCCTGGTTCCTCCTCTTGTGTGATTGGTACTGGGGTTATGTGCGAAGGTTCTGAACCTTCCTCATCGTCATATATAGTGATTAAATCTACGAGGACAGTAGGCACACCCATCTTAATTGATGCTCTTGCTGAACTTCATTGAGATGTAGTAGTCACTGAAGATCCTACCTGTGGTGACATAGGGTTGGGGTTTTCTTGATCAATGGTCTCCTCTGGTTGGATTGTCTCTGATCCATTTAGCTCTTCCTCATGATTACTTGTTTCAGTCGAGGTAATCCTCAAGGTTCCTATCAAAGGGTTAAGTGGGGGATATTCCCCTAGTCTTTGCATATCTCTTTGGGATTTTTTTAGTAACAATATGCCCCTCCTCCATGCCTCTGCTTATTTGTTTTCTTCTCTTACCTTCATATATTCTTGAGCTGTCTGCTATATTGTCTCAACTTTCTCATCCATAGTCATTGCTTATAATTTAGTCATATTAGGGTTATCCCTTCTATGGAGCACTTCCTCCCGGTCTTGGGCGCCCTTGGTAAATATCTCATCTTCGAAGCTATCATGAGCATATGGCCAACATGAGGACACCTAAAACACATGCTGGAGTACCAGGCCTTTTGGGTCATGTTTGCGAAAAAGGCCTGTGGGGAACCGATACTCAAGCTGAATCAATCCCTCTTGTTTCTCCTGTGCAATTTCTTTTACCATGTAAAACCGAACATGAAAACCATAAGGTATGAATTCCCTCTTCTTGTCTTTTACTAGACAGGAATTATAGCCTTGCAGAATATTCTGGTAACAAATTTCTCCCAAAATGAGATGTTCCGAGACATGAACGAGGAGTAGGTGTGGTGCACTAGTATCCTTGAAAACTATGATATAAGTGCTTGTTTCTTCAAAATACCAGTGGCCCACTTTGGAAATCATCTTTTTGGCTGCCCCTGAAAGCCTTGGGAATTCTTTTCTAAATATAATGAATTGCACTCGGGATATGAACTCATTGTATATCAAGGCGTAAAATTTCTTGTACATAGAATGCGGAAATAAACATGCACGTGTAACTTAGCAACATGCCAGCTTAAATTCATACATGCGAAAATGTTTCTTGCATAGATCACGCCCAACAAGTACAATGCCATGTGGAAAACTGGTGTTTCTCCATCCTTTGGTGTCTAGGCCTGTAGGATGTTGTTGCTTAGCTATTTGGAAATGATGGATCCCCAATTGAAACTACTCCCAGAGATTTCCATGGTATATTCCAAGGGCATCCATGCTTCTGAAAACTTAGAGCAATATTTTTCCCCATACAATCGACAGATTAAAGCCATTAAGTACATATAAGGTTCCCTGAGGTTTACCATGCTGTACCAACCATTGCTCCTATTTGTGAATTTCTTATCTTCTTTCCACCATGAGGCCAATAACCTATTGGTGTCATGGAAGTCATAAAATCTAACCACAAATTCTGTACTTAGCCTTTCCTCGGGTCTATAAGCTTATAGTATTTTTGGACCTCTACTGGAAGAAAGACACCAACACATTCACCTTGTTCATTATTGATTTTGAATTTTTTCGCATCTGTGTGGTCAATCATCTATCCTAGGGTTTCAATGCAGGAAAAAACTGAGGTCCAACATGCCACCATATGGAGATATGATCGCCTTATGTTTGGGAAAACCTGGTCATCCAATATCCCGACGTCCGAGTCACTGTGAGGTTTAAACTCCGGGTAATATTCCTGGTTGATTTTGTTAAAAAACTCTCCCCAGTGTAGGAGCATTACTTTAGATCCGATGCTCGCCTTTGTGTCCCCGAATGCTGGAGGCTGGGTGAATTGTTTCTTCATGAAAGTTCGGATGAACGACTCCGTTTTTGAAGAGAAATCAACTTCTCTTGCGGAAACCAGTGTCAAACTTTCATCAATCTCCAATTCTTTCAGCTTGGGTGTTCTTGGTGAGCGTCTGGTTGTCGACCTTCTCGAAGGCATCTTCCTGCACAAAAACAAAATAATAAGCTGCAAGCCAATTGCGACAAGAGTTATTCGACGTAATCTCAAATGTAATCAATAAAGACCATACTTACCTCTTCCTCGTAGGAAATGACCTGGGCTTACAGGTAATTAAAGTGTCACAATGACCTGTTACCTCTTCGATGCTTTCTCTTTCTCCTTCGTCTGCTCGGGAGATCAACGATTTGCAAATGGAACATCATGCTTGGGCATAAATATCATAAATTTAAAACACACTTACCTTGTCGCATCAAGTCTTAAATTCTGGAGTACATATATGATCTATATAATCTATAACAAAATCCATACCATGCTTAGGATTAAATGCAATGCAGGCTGGTGGCGCAGGAGCGTGTTATTTTAAAGTTCATCGACGAATTCAAATTTGAAAAGTTGGTCGACACGTGACGTCGTGGTATCGGTTTTGTGAAGTTCTTACTTTTCTAATAAATCACAAATCCCATCCTTTACGTAGCTAAAGGTGTCTCCTCAAATTATCCGAGAGTTTTTTTTGCACTCCAAAATACCTAGTATGATCGGTATAGGGAATAAGAAGGATGGTAGATCGACCAGGGTCGTCAGTGGATAAAGATCCAAAATAGAAATAAAAAATTCAGTGTTCTAGCGATTTGCCGGTAGTTGATGAGTGCATTGGCGTCGACATATTGCCTTTAACGTTGTTTCATTGGTCCCCCTGGGAAAAAGTTTCGATGACGATTGAAACCGCTGTACAATGATGACGTGGAAAAGCAGCCATGAAAGTACATACATGACACATGAAATATCAAAATATGACGTGGGTGATGACGGAGCAATACAGACTATACACATGGAAAAAACACGTGACGATTGATTTGACCTTTTTGGCATGAGAACGCTACTTTTCAACGTCGGTGATTTTTCTTAGGCATACATGTTTTGGTGCAATGTTTCTCCCATTTTGTCGATGCTGATGATATATCAATGATAGATGATCGATGATTGTTGTTGCCTGGTTAACATTTTATCTTTCAGATTTTGTCGATGCCGATGATACATCGACGATCGACGATCGGTGATTATCGTTGTTAGGTGGGGCATTTTTACTTTGGTATTTCACCGATGCCAACGATACATCGACAATCATTTTTTAAGGACTCAATTTCATAGACTAGAACCGCCGATGGGCATGTGGCTCTTTATAAATCAATTTTTTGGCTGTATACACTTAATCTAAAGCCACATTTACTTAGATAAAACTGTCAATGTGTTCAACAAACTTCAAACCAAACTGAATGCAATTGATGATATAACACAACAACAAAAAAACCCATTGATCCATACACAACTGACTCTTATTTAGAAATGACAAAGTGGTACCCAAAAGACAAAATTTACAAGTACTTTTAGGGTGTGTTGAGTGCACAGCACAACCTTCTCCTAGAGTATGGGCACATCATATAAAAATCAAGCGAAATCCTATGCTCTATATAAGGGGCTAAGTTTAACAAAGAGCCGAGGAATTTAAGATATTTTTATCATAGGAGATTCAAGGGTTATCATCAACGAGATCAAGAAACGATCCCCCCCATAGGATATGAAGCTCAAAATCATCATTGAAAGAGGACTTAAGGAGGCTGAGGCCGAGTCTTTTAAATCTCTCTAATGTTTTCACGTTCTTTGAATTAACCATGCTAGGGATGACTCTTTTTCCAATCTGTGCATTCGAGACTCCCCGAGCACATTAAGAATAAACAGCTAGGAAACTCATCAATATATCCCTTAAATATGGTCAAGAAGGGAAGAAAAATTGGCTCTTGGAATAAAAAGGGGCCCCAACAACTAAATTAGACATATAACATAATTGAAATTCAATATTCCACCCAAGTATGTGGCTGGGAACAATGCATGGCGAAGGAGTTAGGAGCACATTTTGGATTGGGACACTAACAGGTGGAAAAACTATCCAATTAACCCACACCCTTTTGGCCTCAGTTGTATATTTTCACAAGCACCCCTCTATGATCGTTCTCTCCTGGTAATATTAACAGGTGTTTGTAGGGGATTTGTTTATGGCTCTGGTACGATTTCACACCCCTTTGGTGTCAGCATTCTTCATGATTACCTCATCCACTCCACATAATGATGGTCTCACTTGGCACCAGTCTTATCGCATGCATAAATTTCATTCTGATAGGAGACGAGGGAGGTTGAAGTTACTTCACCATTCAAGGTGGAAACCCTTTGCATGAAGCCAAGGTGATACGATGGATTCCATGAAAGAAGAGACCACACTAGTGCATTTGGGTCAATTTTTGATGACGTGTTCGTAGTAATTTCTACTTTATATTGTCGGGAGAACGCAAAACATCAGACCCCCTCAAACATTATTTCAAATGAATTCGTTATACCGACGACCCATATATCGTCTCTTGTGTGACATTTCTAGCGGACATGTGCCATCTCTAATTTCACTGTCCAAGCCCACTATGGATGTCACAACAACAATGTCATAACGTCTCACCTGTGATGCCACATGAGACGTTGTAAGACCGATAAGGGGATTATATCTCTGGTGTTTACGCCGTCGCAAATTAGATGTCCATTGAGTCGGACATGCGACATCACAGACCCATAGTGGATGTCGCAATACCGACAAGGGGCCTATTATCACACAATTTGTACTTGAATAAAGGCCAAATCAAGTAGATACAATATTGGTGTAACAAGGGGTGACCTATCACTATCACCTTAATAGGAAACCCCTTTCTATTTAGGAATATATCAATGTACCCTAGGGGAGACGTCCCTAGTGACCAGAGGGTTTGAGAAGGCTAAGGAAAGAAAGTTCCCCCCTCTCAAAAGTCACTCAATTTTAAGCGTTCTTTATGTCTTATAGAGATGAAGAAAAAGATAAATGAGGTGTACCTGCCCATAAAAAGACAACAAAATAGAAATAGGGCACTTTCCAAGTACCAAAATGATGTTAATGCTTCATAAGACAATGAACTCTTGAGAAATAGACTAGCTAATATAAAATTGTAGAAATATAACAATTTACAATAGTAATGATAAATTTGTAACATCTACAATAATTATGCTCCAAATTTCATGAGAAAAGACTAGAAATAGTAGCTTTAACTAGGCAAATTGATATTAGATAGTCACAAGTAGATTTAGTAATGTTTAGCTAGCAATACATCTCACTTTTTAGGTTAGTTTTATGATGTTAGATGGATGCAGCAATATTTTGCAACAACAACAAGTTAGTTAGTGAATTAGGCTAATCTAAGGTTAGTAGGAGTTAGTGAATGTTCCAAGGAACATGGTTTCAAAATTTGTTTGATCAATCAATCATTAGTGGTGAATAGACTAGTGCCTTCTAGGGTAATGGAGTCAATGATAGCAGTAACAACTCTTAGAGGGAAATATAAATGATAATTCTTAGTCTAAAAGGAGATGGAGAGGATGAGAGAGGTGTTAGTAACCCAAGGCCTCAAACATCCAAGTCCTAGAGAGATAATTGCTAGAAAGTAAGGAAAATTAGGCCCTAGCGATTTCTCTTTCCGTAGATATTTTGAAACAAAATATGAAATATGAAATGTAAGTAGGGTTACTAGAGTGCTACAATGGCAGGGCTCTAGTATCTACTTCTAGATAAGGTGTTCTTTGAGAAATTTAAACAAGTGGAAAATTATAGAGAAAAATATAATAAGTTATGTCTTTCTCCTAGGGTATCAAGCAAGAAATTTCATAATATTTAACATGAAACAAATAAAATTCACCATAAGCATTCATTCACAATAAAGAAATTAATTTTTTCTACTTACTTCACCAAGAATAATCAAGCTCAAACCTTAGTTGAATATTTCTTACCATGAAAATAGCCAAGATACACAAAAAGTTCGTCTCCAAGAAGTTGCGCACCACTTAGTTTCAACCAATAACCCTTAAAGAGCGTCAAATTTCAGACAACACACTTGTGTGATGAGAGATGATGAATAAAAATGAGAGTTTTTTCTCTTATTTATACAATATAAATGACCTTTAATTACAATTAGGTCATAAAAAGGCCGACATGGCCAAATTACATTAAAATCCAGTTTTTACATAAATGACGATAATTAAACCCTAATTTCATCTTCAAGGGTGATGTCATGCCCTTCTAGGGTGACGTTAGGCCCATAAGGTGGAACGTTAGGGCTCATGTGTAGAACGTTTGGCCTCCAAAGGATCTGAATGCTTCCACATGTGCCAATTAGCACACAAATTCCCATCATAAATGCAAACCCTAACTCTGGATGATGTCAAGGTCAAAATGATGACGTCATGTTCTCTCAAGGGTCAACATCCAAGTGGAAAGGAAAAACCCCCTGGGTCTAGGTCTGCCAAAGTGTCCCTGGTGCAACGTTCTTATTTCTTCTTGGTGAAAGCCTTTGGTTTCTCTTTCCTCCTGGTGGGGTTATAACATCCATATGTTGGGCTTTCAGCCCCATGGAGGTCTGACCAAATCATTCCCCCATATGTACCTATCCATCGGGAAAAGTCCTGCAACAACAACAAGTATGCCCTCCATGGGATCATAAGTCACAGGGATCATAGTGATGCCCTCCAAACATGTGCATCAAACCCCCATTTACCCAAAAAAATGATCAAATAAGTTATGCAGTTTAACAAGTCAATTTTGGAGAAGGTCTCAGGATGTCCTATTGGGCTAATTATCCTTAATTTTGGGGTGTTTCCCAGGTGAGAACCAATGTAGGTCATGTAACTGTGTGAAGTGGCATAGGGGAAATGTTTGGGTAGAGGGTGCAATGATATTAGGGAAATGTAGGTCTTTCCTGTGGGTGCCTCCATAGAGGGCGAGCTGCACCTTATCATGGATGCCACTGTTTCCTATCCCATTCAATGCATTTTATTCTCAGTCTTATTGGTTTTGGTATTTTTTCTTTTCAAGGGAAAAGTTGGGGGACACTGTCCTAGTGTGGTGACCAAAGGTGACAATGTTACCCACACACATTTCACGGAAATGAGAAGGCTGGCTCATGATGATACCCCCTTTCTCTTAGCTATGCCACCAAGAGACACTACCCTGTATTTGTGATCATATATATGGTAGTGTCATACCTCTACATGCCCATGGACCTAATAGGCCGACTCATGATGAGACCTCCCATCCACCAACTAGTACCTTGAGTTTTGATTTATCTTATGGGTCCCCTTTTATTACTGAGAATCCATTTATTTCTTTCTTGGGAATCCCTGGGAGAAGCATCTAAAGGGTTTCATCTTGGAATTTAACTCTTTCTAGCTACTTTTACCCCCTGGGCCATTAGCCCCTTTTTCCCACAAGGAAAGGTACAACCCTTCCTAACATGGCAAACCCAATGCCTGAACCAAGGTGGGGTAAGATGAGAGGAATAATGATGGAAAGTGGTAAGTATGGATGGAATGGATGATGACATTTTGTAGACCCACCTAGTGGAAACTCATCCTAAAGGGGAATCAACTTACTAGGACATTATGTCACCCTCCCAGGTATGAACAAGTTAAAGAGCATAATTTCCAAGCGAACATTATGAAATGAAGGATAATTCAGTGCAACATATTCAACTACTTCAAAATCAAAGTGACACATACCATGATACCCAGACTCATTACCTCATGGAGCAAGCTTACTACTACTTCAGGACCGAGCTGGTGGGATGGATGTTGTTGCTGTTGATAGGTGGGATGCATTGAATAAAATATGGGCCCTCTAGGGCCATGCTCAAGTCATCTGGCTCTCGACACTCCATGTCTAGGACCTGTGGGCCTCGAGACACGATATCCTTAGTTATCCCTAGGATAGGGGATAACATCTGGCTCCAACTCGGGGACATGTGCTCAACGTAGAGCGCATGATAACTTCAACATCTCTGGCATGGCCTGTATCTGCTAGATCTCAAAAAATGTATCCGTAATCATTAGGGTGGTGATATCACCCCTCACTGATATATAATATAGTGGAATAAAAGTAAGCATGCATATATACATAATGAAAGAATACAAAATGAAACTATACTAGCATGAATGCAGATGGTATATACAACGGATGCAAATGCCTAACTTACCACTACTTACCTGTTGGTTGCTAGTGGGAAGTAGCGCTTGATGTGTATAGAATTCATAGGTATCTTCACATCTTCTCCTTCAAGTGTTGGTAAGTTAAAAGAGTTTGTTCCTTCTTGACTCATGATTTTGTAGGGACCTGTCCATATTCCATCCAACTTCTTGTGTATACCAAGTTTCACCCTTCTTTTATCCCATAACAACACTAAGTCTCATTCTGTGAAAGCTCTTTCTTTTGATTTATGATCAAAGGTGTTTTTAACTTTCTCTTGATTCTTTGCCATTTGACTTAAGGAAACCCTCTTGGATTCATCCAGCTCCACCAACTAGTTAATTCACCCTTGGATTGCTTCTTCTTCTGTGGTGTATTGTTGAACAAAAGGAAGGATAGGGATTTGGAGATTCACAGGTAGTTTATCCTCCAGCCCATACACTAGTTCAAAAGGGGTTTTTCTTGTTGAGGTCTTTGTTGTTATTTGATCTGCCCATAGGGCATACTTGATCTTGCTATCCCAGACCTTCTTGTTCTCTCCCACAACCTTGTTAATGATATTCATGAGGTTCTTATTGATTGATTCTGCCAGGCTATTCCCTTGTGGGTAGTAGTTTGACGAATGAGACAGAATGATGTCGTACTTGAAACAAAATTCTGTTAAGGCAAGGGAGATAAAAGCTTTGGCATTGTCAGTGGTAATTTTGGATGGTACCCCCAATCTTGTTATGATTCGTTCTTCCAAAAAGTTCATGACCACCTCCTCAGTGGCTTTCTTTGTGGGAATAAATTCTACCCACATGGTAAAATAATTTGTGGCGGTCAAAATCCACCAGTGACCGTTACTTGAATTATCTTTAAACTCACCAATAAAAATTCTAAACCCCACTATTGAAAAGGATATTCTACCACCACGAGTTTCAAAGGTTGTGCCGAGAGTTTTTGTTTACCTGCAAAGTATTGACAAGGTTGACATGAGCGGACATATTGGTGAGTATCAACAAACAATGTTGGCCAATAATATCCATCTCTTAAGATCTTTTGTGCGGTTGTACGAGCAGCGAAGTGCCCGCCACAATACCCCAATTGTAATTCCTTCAATAGTTTGTTGGCCTTTTATTTGCTCAGAAATATGAGGAGAAGTCCGCCCGAGTCCTTCCAGCCAAGACCATCCTTAGTTAAACAATAATTCATAGCTTTGAGTCTTAGAGCTCTTATTTTATAATCTACTAGATGGTTTGGGCATGATAATTTCCCGAGGTAGTATATTATGTCTAAATACCATTCACCGTGTTCTAGCTCACTCACCACCACATTCACTTGTTATTTTTCTCCCATTTGTATAGCTTCTTGGTTGATCTTAGTCAACATTCGGGCTAACCCTTGTCCCTTCACAATCTTGGTGGGTTTTATTTCTAAGTCATATTATTGGATTTTGGAAACCCACTTACCTCTAGTAACCATACAATCTTGTTTTGACAAAACATCCTTTACTGCTGGGTAAGGGACATAAGCCTCAATCTTGTTATAGCCCACATAGTTTCTAAAATGCATGAGGGATTTCGCCAAGGCATAAGCTTATTTTTCAGTAATTGAATACTTTATCTCTGAATCCCTAAGGACTTTACTCATGAATGCAATAGGATGTTCATGGTCATCAATGTATTTCTGCAATAAGACACCTGTGGTAATATCTTGAGAAGCAAAAGAGAATATCATGAAATATCGTGAATAATCAAGACTAATTAGAACTAGGGCTTGGGAAAAGGTGTCTTTTATATCTTCAAAATATTGAAGGGCCTTGTCATCCCACCTGAATGCTATGTCCTTTTTAAGTAATGCACTCACGGGTTTTATTATTTCGGCAAATTTTGGGACAAATATTCGAATACAGTTTATTTTTCCAAAGAATGATTGTAGGGATTTTTTGTTGGCAGGGGAGTGCACATCTTTGATAGATTGGATTCTCTCTAGGTCTACAAAAATTCTTCCCTCTGAGACTATGTGTCCCAATAGATTTCCCTTATCTATCCCGAAAATAGAATTCTTAGGGTTCAAGGAAATACCACATTTCCTACATCTTTCAAACACAATTCTGAGGTGTGAGATGTGGTATTTTCTTTTCTTTGACATGACCGTGAGATCATCTTGGTAAATTTCTATAATTTTCTGAATAAGATCCCTAAAAGCAAAGTCCATTGGTCTTTGAAAGGTTGAACCTACATTCATAAGGCCAAATGGCATTCTTAAATACATGAATGTTACCCATGATGTGGTAAATGTTGTTTTGAGTTGATCTTCTCTTTTGAGTAATACCTGGTTGTATCCAAAAAATCCATCCAGCATGGACATCATGTCTACCCCTGTGACCGTTTGTAGTAAGTGTTCCATATTTGGGAGGGGGTAATTTTCTTTCAAAGATAGCTGGTTAAGGTTTCAAAAGTCTATGCATAGACGAATTTTACCGCTTTTCTTTCAGACAACCACCAAATTGGACATCCACAATGAATATCTAATGTGGGCTATGATACCAACATCTACCATCTTTTGAAGTTCCTTTTGTATCTGGTTTTCCAACTTAGGGTTAATATGCCTTAGTTTTTGTTGGAAAGGTTTGGCTCCTTCTGTCAAAGGTATAACATGTTGGATGACATCACCCCAATAAGCCCTTAAGTCATCATAAGTCCAAGCAAAGGTATCCTTAAATTATCTTATGAGGTCAAGTATCTCATTTCTCTCTTTTTCTATGGTACCTTTCCTTATTTTTACCATTCTTGGATTCATCTTGATGCCAATGTTGAATTATAAGGCTTTGTCTATTTGTTGTTTGTGATTTTATCCTTTGTAAACATCGTGTCTATCAAGAATTGTTCTAAAGGGATGCACCCTTTTGACAGAGTGTTATTTTGCAAGTTCACTACGTCCAGGTTGATGGAATCAACTAGGAACTTTACTTGTGAATTGGTGAATTCTCTACTATTTTCCATAAATCTAAGGATTTGATTATCATCTTCAAAGACCTGCCAATGTTATAAGTTATCAGGGATCGATGGTCTAAATAGGACCTCCACTTTGCACAAGTTCTGGAGGGGACCCTCATAAGGTTACAAAGTAGATGCCAAGACAACAAAAGCATCTCCTACATAATTTTATTCTCTGGGAATTGCTTTGATTGATACTACTTCAAAGGATTTTGCAACAGATCTTGCAAAGTCTCGGTACCTTTTTAGTCTCTCATTCTTTGCGAGAAAGTTTAACAAAGCTTGTGATACTATTAGGTCTGAATCTCCTATAACCCTCAAGTGCGTGATACCCTTATCAATCACTAGGTTAAGACCTATAATCAAAGCCTTGTATTCAACAATGTTGTTTGTGCAATGATATTCAAGTCTATAGGAGTAGTAGTAAGTTTCCTTAGATCGGGCAGTTAGGACAATTCCAGCCCCTGAACCAGAGATCAAATTAACACCATCAAATTCTAAGGTCCATATTCCTTCGGGTGTTTTGCTAAGTTCATCCTTGAAGTTTAATCCTTGGACAAACCAACTTTCCACTGCATTATTCACACATAGGAGTTGATTATTGGGTTCTTCGGGAGTTTCAATGAGGCATCTTGTGATGGGTTCTTGTGAAGGGTAAAAAATACTCCTTCAGGATGGGGTATAATAGCTTTGGACCCTTGGTATTGGAAGCTCTTGATTAGTTTTCCTATCAAGTCTCTGCATAGTAAAATTCCCCAACTACTTAATGTGTCTATCACCATTACATCAATTTTAAAGGAGACATCAGGGAAAGCATGTAAGGAAACACTTAGGTCTTTGATAATACCTCGTGTAAAACCATCTTGTGTATTTGGTTGTGATATATTGAGGCCTAGTTGGTACATAACCCTTTCAGTTATAATGTTTCTAGGGGTATCTGGGTCAAAAACGCAATTATGGAGAAGGAAATCATTGATTTAGAGGGTAACATAAAAAGGTTCAGGTTCACCGTATTTTGTTCCAATGTTCCCAACATGATAGACAATAGGGGATTCTTCTTCACAGTCATCTTCCTCAATGATTTGTGAAGGTAAGTATTCAAAGATTTCAACCTCAATATATTCAATGATATGTTGAGGGAGATTCAAATCCTCAGGTGGATCATGTCTTTGTGAAAACAAGGAAGCATATTTCATGTTTGTAAAACCCGTGCTCCATTTTCTAGGAAAGGTGTCATTTTCTACCTTTAGAATCTCTGGGAATTCATGCTCTCGTTCTTCCATGATTTCCTCATTCAGCGCTAAGATGTCATATTTGTTCAAAATATTGACCTGATGAATGGAATTGTCGAACTTAAGATTTTCTTCGACCTGGAAATAAAGATCTTGTGCTTCCCCGAGGCTTGCAAGGAATCAGTTCTTGAGGTTAAATTTCAATTTTCCTTCAAAGTAGTTTAAATAGTGTTGGAGAATAGTGATCTCTTGGTGAAAGTTGGGCTCAAATCAACCAATTAGAGTGTTGAACCTATAATTAAATTCCCTAACATTTTCGTCATTTTGTTTGTAAATTTTGAGGTATTGGGAATAAAGGGAAGCCATATTTTCCACCACACCCAATATTTTCAAGAAAACTTGTTCTAAATATTCAGGGGTTGTGAGGCTTCCACTTGGGAGTGCATTAATCCAATCTCTGGCGTTCCCAGTGAGTGATGCCAAGAAAATTCTCATAAATGTGTTAGGATGTTCTTTCCATATTGATGGAACTCACAACTCTCATAAAATTTAGTCCAATGTGCATTGTCATAAGCCCCTACCTCTCCCGAGAATTTGGGTATCCAAGAGTCGACATCATTTGGGAGATCATGTAATCCTCCTTGGATATTATCCAAGTCTAAATGGATAAAAATTTCTTCGGGGGACCATTTAGGAGAGGCCACAGGTATGACGGGGATCAAAGAATAATAAGGTGTATATTGATGTCCGCTATGAGTCATCATTGGTGGAGTCACCAAACAATATTCTTAAGATTATCAAAAGGATGAGGGGATCACCCTCAGTGGAGTCTCCATGTAAGCTTTGTAAGATAAAGGCTTCGAGGGAAAGGCTTACCGAAAAAGTGTCGTTTGAGGAAAATTGTCTCGATATCTTTTGCAACAGTAGCAAGTTAACCTCAAAAGTGACATGTATTGGTAGCTAGACATTGTTAAATCTGCTTGTGACTATCTAATATCAATTTTCCTAGTTAAAGCTACTATTTATAGTCTTTTCTCAAGCATTTTGGAGCATAATTATTGTGGTTGTTACAAATTTATCATTGTTGTATTAAATTGTTATACTGCTGCAATTTTATATTAGCTAGTCTATTTCTCAAGAGTTCATTGTCTTATGAGGCATTAACATCATTTTAGTACTGGGAAAGTGCCCTTTTTCTATTTTTTTGTCTTGTTCTGGGCAGGCACACCTCATTTATCTTTTGCTTCATCTCTATAAGGCACAAATAACCCTTGAAATTGAGTGACTTGTGAGAGGGGAGAACTTTCTTGCCTTAGTGTTCTCAAACCCTCAGGTCACTAGGGACGTCTCCACTGGGGTACATTGATATACTCCTAAATAGAAAGGGGTTTCCTATTAAGGTGACAGTGATAGGTCACCCCCTATTACGCCAATCTTGTATCTACTTGCTTTGGCCTTTAGGAAAGTATAGATTGTGCAATAACTGGGCCTATATCTCCGACGTTTACATTATATTAGTGATGAGAGGGACGTTGCATAGTACGTCAGAAGAGGAATGTCAATTGCAACAAGGGATGTCACAAGATCAATGATGTGCCATGTATCTTCGATGCTTACGCTATATCAACAATGGGAGGGACGTTTCACGGTACGTCGGAAGAGGAACGTTGGACGACCGACGAGTGATCTATATCTTCGACATTTACTCTATATCAATGATGGGAGGGATGTCGGAAGACCAATGAACTATTGGTATTTAAAAAATAAATAAAAAATGAACATTTCCTCTTGTTCTGTACACACATTGTCAGTTTGTGGATAGTTTGTGTGCCAAGAAGCTTTATCTGTCATATATATATATATATATTGTTGTTTCTTATCTCAAAGGCTTAGTTATGTATCTCCAGATATTGCGTAGAAGGTATGTAATCTGTGCACAATGATTGTGGAAACAATGTACATTTAAAAAAAATTGAAGTTTTTGTTCATAAAAGACACCATCAAAACTAGAGCAAGTTCATATGAATCATCCAAGGTCTCATCTTGTTGTTTTGTGCTTTCCATGTTTTTGTTTCTTCGTTGTATGCCAACATTCAAACTTCTCATAGTTTGTCAGGCTGTGGTCTAGCGTCGAGTTGAAGCTCTTGTTCAAAGGATACCCTAGGGAGCTCTTGTAAAAGAAAAATGCATTAAAAAATAGGTGAAAGTCCTGGCGACCTTGATGGCCCACAGATGCAGCTAATTAAATGTAAATTTATTTGTTTGTGGTGTCTGCCCAAATGTTTCTGTTAAAGAGAAAAAAGGAAAAAAACCTTCCCACATTCCAAAAATGGTCCTTAAAGCACAATATGGGCCTGTAGCTGTGCTAATCTGGCAGCAATATTTGGTGTGTAAGTTTCAAGGTTAATAAGTTAGCATCCTCCCTTACTCCAGAACTAGGATTACTTAATGGACTTACATGTTTTAAAGTGGATTCCTTGGGTTTTGTGGTTACTTTACTTGTAGGTTGATGATGCATGTATACTATGCGCAATGTGGGTGGCCCATCCCATTGATGTTGGAAATGCTAACAAATCAATAAATGTTCCACTCTAAGTAACCTGTTTCTTGCACTGCTCTGCTCTTCTCTAAGTGATTTATTTGTTGGAAATAATGGCTTGAGGTATTGGGCTACAAGAATATGCCGAGCTTCTTTAGGCAGAGTGAATCATACCAATCATTATGAGGGTAGTGGCCATTCCTATAAGGGCAAGAAGTGAAGATGGAATGGGGGAAGGTGTTAAGCATGAAATACCAAATGACCTAGGTGAAGTGGATGGAGTGCTTGATTGGATCTTGAGTATCATAAACTGAGAGGGGCCTTGCTTTGAGGAATTTTATGTATTGTTCACCAAGTTGGTGGTCAAAATGGATGATGAAACATTGGTAGAGTCAATTGAGGATATGATTGGAGGGGAGGCATCCAAGTGGAGCTTGAAAATACAAGACAACATGGTCTGAGTGAGGGTAGGAGAAGTATAAGATACGTGAAGATCATGTATTTATTATTGTAAGGTCTTGCTAACAAAAACATAGTCAACAACATAAGAGCAACCAACAAAATGATATTTTACCATTTAGGAGAAATCACGAGTCTCCCAAGCTAACCAAGTGTTTACCATAAGGTGTCACCACTCTATCCACCGAAGTATAGTGTAAATCATCCTCTTGAAAGTGCACCGCCTGAGTCATCAACGACTTCCGAGTAGAGATCATGCCTTATGCACTACATGCAACCATTTTTTAAATTAAAGTATCTTACAATAAGAATGTCTCCAATAGTCAATAATTTTCATAATTTAGGTTGTAGATCTGTGAAAAGAGAGCCACCAATGTCTGTAATGGATTAAGGTGATGAGACTGGAGGAAAGTATCATGCACTAAATAAAAGTGTCTTTAAATGGGGTTTCCTTGCTAAGAATACCCATTAGTACCTAGCATGAACCTCTGAGCCTTCAAGTCAGATAATGGGATCTAGTTAATCTTTGTGAAGACATGCGATCCCACTAGAACCTTTTGAGCCAAGCCAAAGTTCTGATATGTGCAATTATAGATGGGAGTATCCTAAAATGATAGGGAGTGGATTCGTATAAGTTATGTCAAATACGTGGAGATGGGGAGTTAGGAACTAAGCAATGCTTTATCCTATGTTGTGTAGCATCCTAAAAAATTAAGGATAGGTTGAATTTGCATATCAGAACCTAGGAATTAACAATTCATGAGGTTCTAGTAGGATTTCTTAGCAAGTTTGGTTGAGAAAATGATGCGTGCAAGAAGCATAGGGTTTTAAAGTAGATTCCACAAGGAAACCAACCTTTAATGCTTAGAGAAGGAGACCAAATCCAATGGAGTAGACCATGTTCATGATCTAGGTTGTGCCATTACCCCACCATCTTTGGTTATTGTAATCTCTTTAAAAATGTCGCACAAAATGTAAAATATGTTATCCTATCCTATATGACCATTCAATCTCGTGAATAGTTTAATAACACACACACACAAAGATATATATACTATTATATTATACTGAACTCTTGTGTTCTACCAACATGTGTAGAAGTTAAAAACATATCTTTTAAGTATTACTAAGCGTTGTATTCTATAATGTTGCTGCAATGCATATGAAATTCACAGGTCAGCTGATAGTGGAAGTCCCTTTCTATAAAATGGAAATACATGTATGCAATGTAGTATTTTTGTAGCTATAAATGATAAATGCTACAAAAGGATTTTTTTGTCACTGAATTTTTTTTGTTAAATGTATTGACAACCAATAGTTATGATCACACAGCTCAAACTGATGAATTATGATCCTAGAAAATTGTTATTGTCTTAATATACCCTTGAGAAAGCCTGATTTAGTTTTGAAATGACAATATTGCATTTTTTTGTATGTCATTCTTTTCCATATGGAATTTGGATTTATCTGGAGAAAGTTATGGCTGCATGAACACATGGTACTCCTTTAAAGTGGTGATTCAAGAATCCTCTCTCTGATACCTCTTGGTATGAATCAGATTATGATTGTGAGTTTGTCAGATAACACTATATGCTATAAATTTTGAATTTATTAATTAGTTAATATAATCTTGTAAGTTGCAAATGTAACACCCCTACCATGACACTGTAAATAT
>ML835618.1:0-11303 GCA_009831015.1 Picea engelmannii | reverse complement strand
CTCTTCTCAGAGATAAGCTGCCACCATTCTAGTGAGTCTTTCACTCTGTATTTTTACAGTCTCTGTACATTTCTTTCATTAATAGAAATCGTGTATTACTGTATCTCTGTGTTTATGGTTGCATCTATGATATATTTTTGTTACATTATTGGATATACACGATATCTCTGTGCATTTCTTTATTATATCTCCGATCTCATTTCCTGCCGAAAATAATCTAGATCAGTGGTATCAGAGCAGGCTGCTCTTGATCGTTTTTTCAGTGCATGTCCCCAACGAGGTGCGAGTATAGCAAGTTGGGTCTCAATATTATCTCTCTTGAAGACAATCTCTCTCACACACCCAAGAAACCCTCAATGGTGGAAGAAAATAAAAACGACGGAGCAGACGATCCTATCAATCTGTTGCTTGAGCAAGCTCTCACGCGACAGAGGGACAAAATGATGGAGAATTTTGCCCACACCCTTCAATGATTGCCGATAGCATCAGGCACATCTTCATCAAGCAACCACTTTGGAGGCACCTCGCCTTTCAGGGTACAAGTTAACTTTGATATTGCTTCATTTGAAGGACAGATAGATGCAGAAGCTCTAGAAAAATGGTTAACTCTACTAGAAGGTTATTTCTCTGTTCACAATTTTTCCGACAAAGAAAAGATCACCTTCGCACTCCTTAAAGCTCTCCCTCATGTCAAACATTGGTGGGAAACTTACTGGGAGCAAAGTTCCACAGAGGAGTATGGAATATATGGGGCCGATCCCACTTGGGATTTTTGTGTGGATGTGGTAAAGTAACAATATTACGCTGTTGGCAACTATGAGGACCAATACATGAGATAGACCACACTGTGGCAAGAGAGGGGCCAAGCAGTTCCAGAGTTCACCAATACCTTCCATACCTTGCTTACCAAGCTGGGTATCAAAGACTCCGAGTGATATTTGGTTCTGAAATACCGTGGGGCTCTACACAGATACATCCAGACTGAAATGGATTTTCTGGACATCTCATCACTCGGTGCTGCTTATCGATATGTTGTTAAAATTGAGCAGAAATTTAAGCACCAGAACAAACAGGAGTTTGGGTCTGAAAATCCGCAACAACCAAAGTATGACAAATACGGCCCTAACAAACAGTTTCCCAAAAACCAGTCCAAGACACAGGAAAAGAAGGGTCACGAAAAGACAAAGAAGGACACCGAAAAATGGTGCGAGTTCCACAAAATACCTTGGCACAACACCGATGAATGTCGCTCAAAAAAATCATTAGTGGTCAATATCAAAGACAAAGAGCCAAACCCTGATTCAAAATATGATTATGAAAATAATGGTAAAGGACAGATCATTGACGCAGACCCCACTGCTATTGTCGCTACTGCAACAATTCAACCAGAAGAACCAACATATCCTGAAGAGGGGGAGCACCTTTTTCATTCACAGATGTGGGTGAAGGGGACCCCTCTGCATTTTATTGTTGATAGCGGAAGCCAGAAGAACCTCATCTAAGCAGAGGTCATCAAACAGTTAGGATTGTCAACAACACCACACCCGCAGCCATACAACATTGGGTGGCTTTGCCAAGGACGAGATCTTCGTGTAAGCCAACAGTGTCGATTATCATACGACATCCAACCCTTCAAGGATGAGGTATTATGTGATATTTCCCCACTGGATGTCTGTGATGTGCTCTTGGGCCAACCATATATGTGGAGACACCATGTTGTTTATGAGTCTCGACCTCGTAGGGTCATTGTTACTTTGGGGGGTCATCTCTACAGAATACCATAGGTAGTTCCGGCTACTGTTCCACCTAAAAAGTGTCGCAAGGTAGTATCTCATACTGCAAAATTCAACTTCTTCACAATCTGTTCAAAAGGAGAACAAAAGGACACTGCAACCACTACAACCTTGCCCCAAGCACCTTCTATCCAACAGAAGCAGGTCGACAAGGTTGCAACAAAGCGCAAAGATTCTTTCTGCACACCATCCTCTCATGTATCTCGACTTTTTGAACAACCTCAACCTCAACAAGTTCGTGATATATTTCCACAAACTGAGCAGCGCGACCTTTCCAGCAAGACAAGCAGCTCATGAAGATGCAGATTCAACTAAGGCTTTTCCTTCTCCCCTGGGAACTCAACGCAATGGAGACCATTTCTTCCTAAGGAGGGAGAATTGATCTAGGTGGATATCAGTGGCCACCCACCTTTTCCAACTGGCTCAAAACAACTTTCTGGCAATTTTGGCAATTTACTATTTTTAGCAGGTTTTAACTTTCGGGGCCATTTTGAGGGCCTAAATGAAGGTTTTTTGAGATTGAGGTTCTCAATGATAGCCAAAGGCATGATTGCGAACCCAAAATGAATCTCCTCGACAATACCTTTCTGACAAGCTATCATATGCCTAAAATGGAGATCGTATGCAAAAGTTACGACTCCAGGAAGTTGATGTACTAACTTACCCAAACGGGGCCCACATGACTTTTGGCGCTTCATCTCCTAGGGTTAGGTTTTTGGATGTCTAGGAATTTTGGCATTCCTGTTTATTGTAAAAAGGACTTCAGAGCCTCATTGTAATCATCTTCTTGCGAATGCGAATAGCCGTCACATCTCTTCTCAGAGATAAGCTGCCACCATTCTAGCGAGTCTTTCACTATGTATTTTTACAGTCTCTGTACATTTATTTCATTAATAGAAATCATGTATTACTGTATCTCTGTGTTTATGGTTGCATCTCTGATATATTTTTGTTACATTATTGGATATACGCGATATCTCTGTGCATTTCTTTATTATATCTTTGATCTCATTTCCTGCCGAAAATAATCTGGATCATTATGGGACTAGAGGGTGTTTTTCCTTCATTTGTCAATTTATTCTCTTTTGCGTCCTCAATGAGGGTCTTCCACTCCCTCTCTGGAATCACCAGAGGACAATCGTACCTATCATTTTGTTTCAAGTGCTTCCTATAGGTTTCTTGCATATATTTTAAATATTGGCTAGCTGTGGTAGTGGCCAAGGTTTTATTAAACGTGTCTACACCAAAATGGATTTCAAGATAATCCATCAATTATTTTTTGAGGTTCGAATTATGGGAATTCCACCTCTCCCGTATGGTGGGCCCCAAAATCAACAACGCCTTGTTCTCCAAGACCCTATAAAAATTGTTGTTCCCTACACACAAAAATATTATATGATTATTAATTTAAAAATAATAATTTATATGATTTATGTTTGTTTATATAGAGAACATGAAACAATTAAAATTTTAAAAAATACCCGGGACTTTAACTTGCTTTAATGGAAGCCCTTCCCTTTTGACCATAAATGTGCCCTTAAGGATCCCCGTGCTGGTCACTCATCTTTCTTTAGGAAAAACAACCATATAGTTGGCCAAATAATCAGCCTCATCTTCGTCACCACCTCCAGATCCTACCTGTGTGGCTTCCTGGGGGTGCGTGTCGTGGATCCCACCTAATGGTGTGGAAGGTGCAGATATGAATAGCTGCGTCCTAGTAGGTATACGAGGGCATGTGTCAGTACCCTGTGGCGTATGTGCAACGCCACTACTACCGACACCATGCATGTCAGGGTCAACAAGATCTGAAAATCTCTATATAAGAAATAAAAACTTTTTTCATTTAGATAATGTAAAAGTTAAAAATTGAGCTTTCATAATTGATCTTATGACATAAAAATAAAACCGCTTGAAATTATGGTTATTACCTTATATGTGTTAATCCTTGTCATGACTTCTCTTATCCTTTCTTCGACTTCAAGAGTTTGATCTAGAATGTCTAACAAGTGAGCCAATTTCCTGTTCGCTTGATTGATATATATTTTTTATTAATACCATAGGGTCATGGGATGCATACAAATCCCTTTCTGCGAGAGAATCATCATCAACATCATGGCCCATCGACTACATATTTCAACAAAATAAACATTATTCCAGTTATGTAAAAAAATAAAACAACTGATCGCCACACAAATAAAATGCACATTAAATGCAATTTGAAAATTGTTGTTCGTTTACTTGTTCTGAGGCTATTGATTTACCACGATCATCCTGCCACATTACAGTAAAATTAGAGCCATGATAATGATCATGAGAAATAAATCCAAATGTATGAGAAATAAATTTAGTTCATGAATACACACGGGACAAAAACATGGCATGCTAAAAACATAAAAGTAAAGAGTGACTAAAGAACATAATGAAAATCATAAAATATAAGTCATTGTTTACAGGTTGGGTAAAATAGTATACATACCACCCCCATAATAGCAACGTATGTATCTATTCTATTCAAATTGTAATAAATCAATAACTCTTCCCCTACAACTATTGATTTTATTTCACATACGAATACACAGTTTACTTCACTCCCCTCAAATACACAATTGAGTTGCTTATTTGTGGTCGCAGGTCATGTACTGTTTATAAATCCTGCAATATTCCCCGCTGCTTTTGGCCTTCCGTAAATATAGATAGTTTCTCCTTTATTTTGATCATTGTCTTTTAGCTGCATATAATTTGTAGCCAAGCCATATCTTCATATACTTTTTGTATATTGGACTAGTCGTATCCAATCTTTGTAGATATAACAGGGTTTGACATACTCCATCAATTCAATTAATCCATTGTAACAGACCTTTATTCCATCCATGGAAAATAGCCCCAACCATGTAATGACGATGGAAAAATCCGGTATATCCTTTCGTTTACACAAAAATCAGTGTTTATTTCAGGAAGATCCTTTGGTACCTATCATTTCACTATACGTTTGTACCTCAAGGACACCTCTATTTCGTCTATGCTCTCATGATCATAAGAACATGATCCTCCTTTCACAAAAACAATTCCATGCGTCTATGTAATTTTCTTCTGATCTTCTCACCTCTAGTTGATCTTTGCCTGTTAGACCTACTAGATGTCTCACTTTCCTCTATTCTACTTCAACTTCCCTCACTCAATGAAGATAGATATGGAAAATACCTGTTTTCTCATACGTCCTATAACACCATCAAATGAGAGAAACAATCAACCAATGTCTTGTACAAAATATATAATTAAATTGCATAGATAAAACACTTATTTTTAAACAAAACTGTTCCAATGAATTCTTTTCATATGAACAATATCTCACTACCCAACCATAAGCATCCAATGTAGATGTAAGAAGGCATAGTGTTATGCGTTCCCCTTTGTCGAAGTGCCATTTAGGACATTCGACAAATTCAATAGATCTTTTTTTGGAAAAACCCACAAAGATGAATGTGAGGTATTTGCAAGGTTTTGGTGGTGTGGAGGGCACACCACATATTTCACAAAAAACATTTTCTTATGCTTTGCCGAAGCCTGCGCATCTCTCTGCAATATGTTCTTTTGGAACAATGTGAAGGGACAATTTTGATGACTAGTTATAAATTATTGTACCGATAAAACAAAGCCTTAGTTTAAATGTTCTAAGTTTTGGTTCTTTTCAGAGTTTTTTGGACATATTATTCTGGTAAAAAATTGTTGGATCTTGGTTAAATCTATATAATTCAAGATAAGGATGTTGCTGTTGAGTAGCCAAATTGCACAAAAGAGGGCTCATTGGAAAATATTAAGGCATGGAATCTAATGAAAAGTTATCATGAGGTGAATATGTCAATATGGAATACATTAATGGTGGGGATGACATGCATTGTCACATTAAAAACTCACCCAAGCAGTGAACAAATTTGGTGGTAGTGAGAACTCTTGAGTAGAATCGAGCTTGACTTGATTGTTATGTGGGACTTCATATTTCAAAGTGCAATTTTGGGAGTTGACGATTGACATTATTACCAGGAAAAAAGTCTGATTCCCTGGATTCAATAAATCCGGTATAACATGGTGTTGGGAAGTCCTATTTCTTTGAATCATTAGTTTCCAGTTTCTTGTATTGAGGGTGAGAGAAAGAAATTGTATGCAAGGCATTTGAAGGTCTCACATGGTAACTCCACACATGTAGCAAATTAAATATTTATAGAAAGTTTTGAAACTTTCTAATGTTGAATCCACGTTGGGAGTATCTCTCCCATAGATCAATGGTGCTTATCATCCATGTCATCTCTCATGTGCTCAATGAAATGGTTGAAAATATATAGAATATGACCAAACATCTACTATCAACAGTAACTAAAGGACTTAAGGAAGTGAGAGATCAATTTGTTGTATTTATGGAAAACATAGTGTCATAACATCTATGCAACAACTATTAAAGGAATTAAGGAAATAAGGGACTAATCTATTGTATTTATTAAACATATCCATGATTTGGGATAGGAATAGCAAGATTGTCAAACTTATTGATGTAGATCCTCTTAAACTTCTCATAGTGAAGAAGAATGTGATAAATTTTTGTGACCCTCACATATATTTGAGAAAGTGAGGACTTTTAATCCCCAATAATTGCATGCAATACATTGAGGGATAGATCAAATGATAGAAGTAATTCACCAGTTGAAAGTGAGGTACCCATAGGGTAAGTGTGGGATACAAAAGGGGGAAATGCTAAATAATCTAATGAAGGTGAGGCATACATAGGGATGTGAGCATGGAATGAAAGAGGAAACAATGTTGAACAAGTCACAAAAGGAAATAAACCCACATGATGTGTTTGATATCCATGAGGAATTGAGAAACTTGTGAATGAAAGGGAGCGATTGGATAAGAGTGGGGTGAAATAGGTGGTAATGATGAAAACATTAGTGAATATGGGATACTAACATGTTATGTATCGGATGCAGGATGTAGAAATGATGGAGAAACTAGTGAGGTAAATGGATCCACTTGCTAAGATCCCTTTGGCATATTAGTAGTATTTGGTTTGAGTGTGGGATGCAAGAGGAAACGATGTTACCCTCGTGGATCCCTTTGGCATATTAGTAGATGATCCCTTTGGCATATTAGTAGTATGTGGTTTGAGCATGACACATTTGTATGGTTTGTTTCATATGTTGATAGATTGCCTAATATTTTTCCTCATTTTTACATGGTTCCATTATGGTTAGAGTTGTCTTCACATGTTTTCATATGGTTGCGGCCATTTAGTCTTAGTTATTTATCCTCAATTATATTTCACACATATTTTGTAGTTGGATATCATGTTTTATAATTCTAGGTGGATCTCTTGGCTTTGACACACATTTGGAGGTGGATTACACTAATATAAACTTGATTTGACATTCATTTGGTTAGGAGGAGGCCTATTACTTGAGCGACCTAACTCATTTTGGTCTTGTTAAGACCTAAAAGGTTGATTTATGGTATGGATATGGATATTTGGTGAATAGCTCACATTTGGGCACACATGTTAAATCACCCCAAACATTTCTTTCATTATTTTATTATTGGAAGATGGGGCCAACCCTGGGATTACAGTGGTTATTTTTCACATGGTTTGAGGAATTTGAGTGGATTGATTTGGTTTAGATAGGTTCGAGGAGGTTGTTGCATGATCCATTATTTGATCTTCATGCACACATTGAGGATGCATCCCGCGTGTTTGAGCTAATATTTTTGGAGATGTTTGCATGTGGCATTGCTATTTCTATTTTATGCATTTTTTCCCATATCCACTCAAGCTAGTTGAGGGATATCCTTTGTTTATGCATTCCTAGGTTAGATCTAGGGTTTATGCTCAAATATTATTAATTTATTGATTGGATATTTTTATCCAAAAACATTATAAAAGCATGGCTTCTCCATTTGTAATGGTTGTTGAAGGATTGATTATTTGAGCTCTTGGTGCATTTGTATTGTATATTTCTTTGAAGATATTGGATGGTTTGGTAATGCACCCTTGAATATGAGGATTCTTTCTACATTTTCATGTTGTTCATGCTAGTTATTTCTTTGTCACGAGACACAAAATCTTGGTAACACTCTTTCTATTTGCTGGTATTTATCATTGGAATGGTTTATGTTGATGTATCCCTGCATGTTTGGTTGTACACATGTATTATAATTTCTTTATAAATATAGACTTCATAATATTTGAGGTTGTCAACAATAGTAATCTTCTTTGGTATATTTTCATGACATTTAGGACAAGGAGAAGATTAACAAGGCTTGAAATTTGCAGCCTTATTCATCTTCATTTCTTATTAAATTAGCCTCCCTCAAGCCTTGTGAGACCCCATATTCCCAAGGAATATATAAGGCACTGGTACCACCTTACATCCAGACTAAAAATTTCTCATAAAACTCATTTTATGTTGGTTCCATTGATATGGAAATTACCGAAGACAAACTTACTCTAGATCTGTCCCTAAAAGTTTGGTTGTAGTTTATATTGCATTTCAAGAAAGGCTCTACTTAATTTTGATGTATAAATATGAAAATTAAGCTTCATTACAACATATTTTTGCAACAACATAATGCACCTTTGGTTCTGCATTTCATGCTGGAAATTACCCATGAAGATATTTATCATTCATCCATCTATATTGATTATGTAAAATATGGTCAAGTGGGGTTTATTCTAGCTGGAATTTAGGTTTATTATAGGTACCTTCCATCCATGTGAGTCATGGAGGTGGAAAACAGAGAATTCCCAAATGTGACCTTGGAAATCGGGTTTTCATTAACGGGTTGAGAGGGATATTTCTAGGTTCAAATACTACATTGATTCTGCATTAAAAAGAGTGTCGCGAGCCCATATTTTCCCACTTCTTCAAGGGCCACATAATTTCTAAGCTAGCAGAAAACCAACTGAGTTCATGAAAATGAACATGTTTTCAACACCACTAGGGTTTAGAGTGTTATAAAAGTGGGTGTGCTCATTTAACCATAGACAATATAACAATATTTTCACCCAACCATAGGCACAAATTCCACCCCCGAGCACCTTGACCTTGACAGAGAAAATAATTCCGGTAGCAATTCAATATCCAACCAAGGCTAATTCACCAAGAAAATATAACCAAGACTCATCAAAAAGTCCAACCCAGAAATATCAAAATTACAGGTTTCAGTAACTACAGCTGCAGCTGCTCCCCAGACTTGTGCACTACTGGATTTCTGCAGTTGCGACTTGTGTGTGTAAAAAATGAGCTATGGCACCTTATATTTATACTGCTCTTTCTAGGCTATCCTGACTTCTCTTTCTGGAGGCTAAAGACTTAATATAAGATATTCTCTTTAGCCGAATTTACTTCTAGGGTTATGTCCAAATCTTTTAGGGTTCTTCTTGCTTCCTGAAATATTCTAATCTCATCAAAGGTCACAAGTGGAGGTTAATACCTCCCGCAACTACCATAATATCAACAATCCCTCCTAGCTATGGAGGTATAAAAGGAAATGGTATTTAGCACAAACATACCACTCAACCGATAACATCATCCTAGCCACACAGACTATCTCATGATCAAATCATGAGCATAGTCAAAATTATCCAACTGGATAATCTCCATGAAAATCAATACAATGTCATCAGATAGAACAAAACTATGTATATCCATAGTAGTACATAACTACTATCCAATAGTACACAACCATACCAAGTAGCACACAACTACTAAGCAGTGACACATAGTCACAATCAATGGAACACATCCACCACAATAGTATACAACTACTGTCTAGAGACACACAGTCTCTACAATAGTCATATCATCTTATATCAACCTGCATAAACAATATCATGATACAATTTGAGTTATCTGGGCCATTCTTCCACTCACATATGTGAGATCTGGAAGAGCATCTTCCCTCATACAGTAAAAGCATCAACCATGGGCTATCTGGATTATTCTTCCCAAACATGGAAGAATAACTGTCCCTGATTTATGAGACTGGACCATTCACCTAACTGGGCCATTCCTCCGACACTAATCATCGTGAAACCTGGATAGAATGAGTCTTCCCTAGGGAATTCCTGTCTCTGATTTCTGAACCTGGACCATTCCTCCGACACTAAACATAGTGCAACCTGGAGATAATGTGTTTTCCCTAGGGAATGACTGTCCGGACCATTTGCTAAGGAAATGAATGTCCTGCACCAACCTCCAAAACGAGCCATTCTTTGAAACTGATCACAACTTTGAACTTCAAAAGACTGACTGCCCGACGAAGCAAACCATTCTACTTCACCACTACTGAAAGTGAATTCTAGGAAGAATGACTATCCTAGACCATTCCCCCACACTGGACACAAGGGGAATCGATGTCTATGGTACATAAAAAATCTATTGAACCATTTTCATTATGAAAATCACTATCCGATCTGAACCATTTTTCGAACTGGAAAATGCCTATCCAATAGAAAATCTCAAACCACTTTCTGAACTGGAAATGAACTGTCCATCCTGGACCATTTTCCAAACTGGAAAATGACTGTCCATAAATCAATGATATATATTTTATCCCTCCCAACCCAGAGAGACATTTATTCCCTTTCAGCTAAGGGAGTTATCTCCACAATCCCCAACTTGTCTCATAAGTATGCAAACTTTATCCTGGACAAATGATTTGTCAAAATATCTGCTGTCTGCTCATCTGTGGAGCTATACTAGAGCTTCACTTCTCCTTCCTGGACTTTATATCAAATAAGGTAGTATTTGATCTCAATGTGTTTCGATCGTTCATGAAACATTGGGTGTTCGGATAGCCTTATACAACTCTGATTGTCAATATATATTATGGTCGAATTTGGAATCTAATCAAATAATCCAGAAATCATCTTTTTTAGCCATATTGCTTCTGTACATGCCTCACATGCTGCGATATATTCTGATTTTGCTGTGCTGAGTGTGACAAAATTTTATTTCCTACTGCCCCAATATATCATAACAGAGCCCAATCTGAAACACATCCCTGAAGTACTCCTTATGTCTTCTGCACTCCCTGCCCAATATGAATCTATGAATCCATGAAGCTGTATATCATTAGATGAGGTATATCTTAAACCATAGTTTAGTGTCCCACAAATACATCTTAGAACATGCTTTGCAGCTATCCAATGCTCATGTCTGGATTCCACCTGGAACTGGCTTAGGGTGTTTACAACAAAGCAAATATCTGGTCGAGTATTCACTAAATACATCAATGACCCAATCAATTTTCGATACAGGGACGTGTCTACTGGATCATAATCTGAGTCTCTTACTTTTCTCATATCTGTGGTCATATGAGTTGTCAGGCTGCTAAATTGTAGCTTTTAAGTGTCCTGAATCACTAAATTGTCAAACCAGGGTTGGTATACTTCGAGCTGATACACAGTATGTGCAGGCAAGCGTCTAGTCTTTATTCGAATGCTATCCTAAAAATAAAGCA
>ML835617.1:0-20706 GCA_009831015.1 Picea engelmannii | reverse complement strand
TCAAAGTGAATACAAAGTAAATTATTTCAATAACAAATTTAATGGAGAAATTAAAAGTGGACCCAACTCTAAAATAAGGAAAGTGGGCCAAGTGACCTAGAAGATGTTTTTAAGGAAGATACTTGGAGAGTATATATAAGAGGAAAGGCTCTCTCATTTGAATGACACTTGAGAATATTTAATATCTATATGTGTCTGAGGTAACCAAGGATATCTAAATCGGAATTCTGAGTGAAGGTGAAGAAAAGAAGGCCGAAATACAAGGAAGGATAAATTCTTTTGATGGTGCTTTCTAAGATCCAAATTCAGTGAGACCATATGTGTTGGTTAGGGAATAATCTTTAGTATGTTGTGTAAATTTTTTATATCAATTCATCAAATATTTTGTGTGGGGCAGGCTCTAAAAGGTCGCTCTCTAGAATAAGGCAAAATTCAACAAGGAATGTGATTATATACACTAGGTCTATTACAGAGCTACAAATCAGATTTGGATGATGAAATTGATCAGGGCTTTTGGTTGTGGTACATTTTGAGTACATGGTTGAGACAAGTAGTTGATGAGTTTGCGCACATACATGAGGTGTATAGTTGATGATGTTGGTACATATTGATGATTCATAGTTGATGAGTAGTTGACACATGATTGGTACATACTTGGTACATGGTTGGATGCACTTGTTTATGGTACAAGTTGATTATAGGTTGGTGCATCATTGATGCACTTGTTTATGGTACAGGTTGATTACAAGTTGAGGTATAGGTTGATGCATGGTTGATGCATGGTTTAGATTTATTGGTACAGGTTTACAATGGTATATCTCACAGTGATAGTGTGATAGCGGCTCCATCATTCTACTTCTACTCTAGGGTGGCAGGACGAGGCAAGGACAGGTGGTTGTAGCCACCTTTTGGTTATAGCTGGAGAACATTGGGGGTTGTAGCCTCCTTTTGGCTGTAGCCAGAGAATTGGGGATTTGGATCTTCCCTCATGTTGTAGCCTGAGAAACTAGGGGGTTGGAGCCTCCTTCCAGTTGCATCTATAAAACAAAGGAAGTTGGTGCTTTCAATGAATGTAATTCTTCAATACATATAGGAAAAAGAATTCTGTGGTTTTCTCCCGATTTGGGTTTCCACGTAAAACATTGGTGTACTGTGTATGTGTGTGATTGTTTATTTCTTACATCTCATTATTGGATAATAAATCTACATTGATATAACATTTGAAGAAAAAGGTTTATAATTATGCTATTACTGATTCACCCCCCCTCTCAGTAATCCAACAGATACTATGAAATATAGGGTTATAACACCCCTCAAAAAAATTGGTTCTATAAGGAGGGCATGATGCATGGAAATTCATCAAAACATAGGACATAAATAATATACTCCCATGGCTAGCACCTCACCTCGAGCTGAGGAAAGCACTAATTATCATTCTGAAATCCAATATGCAATATCTCACAAAGAGGTTAACACATATAAGAGAATAACCAAAGAATAAACTATGAATATAGGAGCATTACCCTAAACTTTGTTACTACCTTGAAGGAGGAGGATAGTAAAATTTGTTGTGTCCAGAACATAACATACCTTCATACATACAATTGAGGACTTAGTGTATTTTTCCTTAATCTAAATATAAAAAACTCTTGGATTAATCCCTAACACACCTATTTTAAATCCACATGAAAGAACTTATTATAAGCCAGAAGATGTAAATTCTGAAGAAGAAGAATCTGACTCAAAAGCATTAGATTAGAAATCGGGACTACATGGTTGACAATAATGAAAATGACCAGGAAGGGAGTAAGAAACCTAAGAATAAAAAACCATGGATAGATAGATATTCTTAGGCCTTACCTCTTTGTTTACATAACTTACCAAGGAATCTAGAGAATATTCTTCCTAAGTATGATCCAGACACATCCAAGTTTGTACAAGACCATATTAAGAAAGTTATATTGGTTGTTATTGTGGTGATATTTCTCCCCCTATGGATAGGTTGGGTTCCCATCACTTGGGCTTCCTTCAAATGAGACCAAATATAACAAGTGGACACTAACATCCTCATAAATAACCATTCTATTTTCTTTTGGGAAGGTTGAGAGAGGAGGATAAAGGGTGTGTGTCCTTATTTATGATGTTTATTCTTGTTTCTCCAATGGTTAAGTTCCAATCCAAGCAACCCCCTCACGAAGTCGATCCTACAAGAACAAAGGAACCTTCTCCTAATACTATATATGATTAAATAATAACAATTCTATTGATTGATAACTTAAATAGAATAATCAAATAGATAAGAAATGAACAAGAAAGTCTAAGAGAAATAGGCCAAGTTCTTTTATTAATGGAAGCATGAAAATGTTACAACCATTAGATGTTGTTGCAATATTTCAAGCTTATTTTTTCATCTCTTGAACATGAATCCAATTCTCCTTCTTGACAAATTTTTGGATCTCCTTCATAATATCATAGGTTTGATGTACTTTGTTAAGTACCAAATACTGAATACATAAATATCACAATAGATCCACAGAGCAATATAGAAGAAACCACACTTTTATTATAGAAAACCCTTAAGGTAGGGAAACACCATACAATGGATCCTATTATGGAAGAGATCCTCTCATGTTCACTTTCATCTTTGAGGAGGCAACCTCCTAATGAACTTCATCTCCAAATACAATACTTCTTTTCATATCCCATTACATTGCTTGAACCTCTTTATATAGTGCTACCAACAACCTAAGATCATTTGATAGGAGGAAACTTCTAGTAAATCCTCTTACATTTATTATATATAACTACCATAGTGGGATTTATTGAATAATATAGTGGATCTATTCCACCTTACATTGAGTGGCCTCCACTATTATCATTATGGGCCCTCTGGGTCCCCCACTACCTCTTTAGATACGTAACATTCCATCCCCCTTATGAAAGTGTTGTCCCCAACGGTTGTTATGAGGGTGTACAACCATATACCAGGGTCCTGTGGATAAGTGTGGACCATAGTGCCGAAGTAGACAAGAGAACGAGGGTCCACTGTAGAAATGAAAGCCACCATGTTGAAATAGTCCAACCTCTATTGTAAACCAAAGTCCTATGTTTGATTGCTCATGTGAAATCCATGTAGAAGGTATCAAAACCCAATAACCAACTAAACCTGATGGTCCAAGGAATGCCACCTGTCATCTGGATCTAAATAAGAAGATCCATCCACATAGTGGGAAAGGGTCATAGTTGAATATGGAAGGAATAATACCATTTTCGAATATGCAGGATGGACACTAGTAATCATAAATGGCTCTTGATTTGTCACATTGATGTTCTCTACAAAAGATGGAGTAGAGTCATCATATAAAATATGAAAGTGGTTTTCATCCCAAAAATGAGAACTATCCATATACCAAGCATCACAATCGGCCTCAAAATCATACCAATCATATACTTCTTGATTATATTAATCCATGATGTCTTCCATAATATATCCCTCTTGTAGGAGAGCCAATGACTGTTGAATATTGTGATAACTGTCTGTGTGGCCATGTAGACTAGCCTTCATGTCTTGTAGGTGGTCACGCATATTAGCTTTTAGGGATTCAACCTTTCGTATAATTTACATGAGTTGACAATGCAAACCCATTGAAAACACCACATATAATGTACAAAAATAAAATATTAAAATAATATATCCAATGGAATTTATCTGGTAGAAATATGAACACCTTGTGCAAAGTTATGAACTCTACAATCTTGTTGCCATCAAAAAAAGCCCTCCAAAATGACTTATTTTAGATCAATGACATCTTCACTTCCAGATCTTTGATTTGGGTGATTTTTTTTCCTAAAAACATCTATTTTTGAAATAGCAATCGAGATTTGTAAATTTGTTTAGCAAATTCTGCCTCCAGGTGCTACAAAAATAAAAAAAATTGTGTCGCTGTCCGTGGAAAAAACCTTGAAAAATTGCATATTTTAAAATGTTGATATCTTGACCTCCTAGACTATGCTTCAGATGATTTATTTTTTAAAAATTGGGTTTTTTTTTTAGAGGAACTAATATATACAATATGAAATTGTTCATAGAAATATACATAAATTTCTAGAATGTCACGTCCCTCTTTTTCTTCTCCGAAATTATTAAGTACCTATGTAGATATACAAACATAATCACCACAAATACTAAATACACAATAGATCCAGAGAGAAATATAGAAGAAACCACACTTTTTTTTATGAGAAAACCCTTTAGGTAGGGAACACCATACAATGGATGTTATTATTGAAGGGATCCCCTCATGTTCACTTGCTTGTTCGAGGGGGAAACCTCCTAATGAGATTTAGCTCAAAATACAATACTTATCTTCATATCCCATTACATTGCTTGAACCCCTTTATATAGTGCTACCAATAACCTAAGTTCATTATAGAAGAGGAACCTTCTATAAGTAGAACCTTCTAGTAATTCTTCTTATATTTATTATATCTAACTACCAAAGTGGGCCTTATTTAATAATATAGTGGATCTAGTCCACCTTACATAATGTTAGGTATCTAGAGAGGTAGTGGGGGGCTTGGAGGTCCCATAGTGATAATAGTGGATTCCTCTCAATGTAAGGTGATCTAGATCCACTATATTATTAAATAAGACCCACTATGGTAGTTAGATATAATACATGTAAGATGAATTACTAGAAGCTTCTACTTCTAGAAGGTTCCTCCTCTTGAATGATCTTAGGTTTTTGGTATCACCATATAAAGGGGTTCAAGCAATGTAATAGGATATGAAGAGAAGTATTTCATTTGAAGATGAAGTTCATTAGGATTTTTCCCCCTTGAAGAGGCAAGTCACCATGAGATGATCCCTTCCATAATAGGATCCATTGTATGATGTTGTCTTACCTCAAGGGTTTTCTATAATAAAAGTATGGTTTGCTATATATTTCTCTCTCGATCTATTGTGATATTTCTATATTCAGTCTTTGGTACTTAGCATACTTCCTCTTCTCCATCCCCCTCTTCATTCTGAATACCCTAGTTATATAAATGCAGGAAGGGGTAACTACTAGGATAAACCAGGAGTGTAGTTGAGGATAAGGTGGGATATGAATTATCTTCATGGTTATACTTTCTGCCAATATAATATGGAAGAAAATATGAACCATATCTTGATGAAAAGAAGAAAACAAACCAAGAACTATCCCTAAGTTACTCAAAGATTCCCCCTAAAATCATAGATTTTGACCCAATATTAATGGAAGCTCCCCCAGAGAGGTGGATAGGGTGTCCAAGATGCTCCCATATCAGTGGAAAAGGATTATTTACTATGGACGCTCCCCAAGCATGGGAAAGGGGGTGTCCATGGTCAAACAAAGCCAAGGCTGGGTGAAAAAGGTCAAATTTGCAGGTTTTCAATGACATTTTCCTCTTCTTTATGCTCAATGGAATGTAATGGATCATTATTTCATGGTGTTGAGGTGGAGAAACTTAGGAAAAGCATAAAAAATAACTTGTGACACTGAGTAGAATGGAGCATGGAATTTGCGACACTAACAACATCGAGAAGAGTGAAGTGCAACACTTATGACACTTAGAAAACTGAAACGTGACACTTACGACACTTAGCAAAGTACGAAAAAATGGCATATAAGAGATTCGCCCTGAAGTGTTATATTGGAGGAGAAAAAATATTTCCAAAACACTTTGTAATAATGTGGAATCAAGGGACTAAAGTCATAAGACCTGTCAAAAAAGCAAGCAAACATCCATCAATACACAAATATCAGCCTCGAGGTAGGCATACCAATACTCGAAATAATCTAACTCAGACCAAGGTCACTGACCAATAGACTGTGGATCCATGAAAGTACTGACTAAGGATATGACCACGAAACATACAATATGGATCCATATTTCCATGAATCGATCAAAATGTAACAACGAGATTGTACACAGTGGAGATACAACATCACAAAACATAGCCACAAACCAATACAATGTGGATCTATGCCACAATATACATTAAAACTTCATAATCTCCATCGAAGACCAGGGAAGGAAGATAAAAAAAAATGGGTTCTTACTAAAAAGTCCCCCCAGGGTTGTAAATCCCATTCATGAATAGTATGAATCTATCCATGTGAATAGATGTCTTGTTGTCAAACATCGTAGAAACCACTTGATTACCTGTTAATAATGTATACCGTTAATGAGGGTGAGGGAAATAATCAATGATGTCAATGAATCCCAAGGTACCATAGTACAATAAAAAAAGTGTGAATCAATGAGATGAAGTCAAACACTCGGTGGAATATTCCGATCAGAGGTCAATGATGTAAACCCACTGTCGAAAATGAGGACACCTACCATTGAGGCATGTAGATTCCAAGGTACTAATTGGTTTCTAAGTCTAATTATTATATGATGTGTTTGAGTTGATAGGAATATATGTGTCGAAGTAGGGCCATGATGAATCCCCCATCATCGATAAAAAATAAATCAGGATAGTGATACACATTGATGGATCAAATGATGGTGAACTGACACATGGGTGATAATGCAGAGGCTGACTTCCCTTGAACATATGGTGGAACAATGAATGACTTGGTAGAATCGAATCAACATGGCATGAATGATAGATGTGATGATGTGACGAAAACCAATGGATCTCTTCGAAGGAGTCAAAACATTATGACGATGCATGGAATGGGACGACAACCAGAGGTTATCTTTTGAATGAGTAAAAAGAGTATGAAGACACATGGGATTCAAATGGAACAGAGACAAGTGGTAAAACCAAGATGAAAATAAGTGCCATGTTCAAGGGTGATAAAAAGCTACCATAAATGTAAAATACTTGACCCACTTATCAAAATTTTCCCACACCTAGATAGGAAAGTACCTCTTTATTTTTTAGTGAGCTTGAGGAGGATAAAAAATGCTCGGTTAACTCATCTTCAATGAGTCCCATATTCATATGTTTAATGAAGTTGGAGAAGGAAGGGTTCGGTCCCAGATGGGTCCTTTCTTGTGAAGATTTTATGAGTCCAAGGAAATGAAACTCGATGGTATTTTTATATTTAGAGAGTCTGAAAAGATTCAATAAAGAAGACTGCACAATGGACTTTTTTCGTAGAGTTAGTATCCATGGTTCGAAAAAGTATAAAATGATACCTAGGAGAAATCTTCTAATCATGCTTGACCAAAGTATTCATTTTTCATAATCAGTCTCCCTAGGCCAAAAAAGAGATAAACCACCACTCAAAATATTCCCTTTCAAACATTTTAATGAGTGTGAAAGAAGGCAAGCTCACTCAACAATATTTTTATGTTTAGGTAGTCTGAAAAGATATTAAAGGAGAATGCAAAGAGTTCATTTTTCATATATCTTTTATGAATCTAAAAAATAGATAAAAGTATACTCATTAACCTATTCTCATGTATTAATGAGCATGAGAAATAAAAAATATTGAGCTCAGTAACCTATTCTCATGTATTTACGAGCACTAGAAAGAAAAAAGACTAAGCTCGTTCTAGAAAAGACTACTACGTTATGATGGGAATGACCCCCAAGAGAGGATCACTCCTAGAAGCGTGTCTCTCTAGAGGTGTTTTACCCCTAGCTTTCATGATAGAAGCTAGTGGGTCCACTCCAACATGATTTCTAGAGGCTGGAGACCTAACCCCCAAGTGTCATTTCCTCCGACGAGTTTTCTTCTTTCCTAGTCTAGGCATCTAGTTACTAATGGGAACAATATCAATAGGAAGAGGAAAAGAAGGTTCAAGTACGTGATCCAGAGTGACGATTGATTTGAATGGAGGGGGTCTGTTTCATTTTTTAATGAGCTTGATAGAGACAATAAACTATGCTCATTGAGACTAGGTAATACCAAAGGACTAGATGATTCTAGGGATTGTCGCACCTAAGTCAAAATCATATTTAACATGGAAAATTGAGGGGAAACAACAGTAGGTAAAGGAAAAACGCCCATGAATGAGGAATCCTTAAGGAGACCTACTCCTACACTCTCAAGACTCGACTATCCTAGAAAAGGAACATCATTCATCACAACATTGTGGAGATCTGGAGTCATATAGTAAAGTTGGTCAGCAATGATAATTTTTCCTTGATGGGGAAATTGTAAGATACAAAACATCGTAGATGCAACTACAATAATTGCATAGAACCAACTATGATGAAGTAACAAATTGTAATATAGGGGTGCGTAAACTACTTAGATGTCGACCGAAAGAATCTTACCCTTTAATGTCATAGTGAAAGATTGCAAGAGTCCATGAGGTTGGAAACCACATCCATCAAATGATTTCAAGGTGGTAGGAGACAGGGTAAGTTGAGGAGAATCAAGGGCTCTCCAACAAGGAAAAGACATGGAACAGGTGGAGGCTCCCTTATCCAAAGTAGTGTGGTGGATGTTCTTTCCACCAACAAAAAAATGAATTTAGAATGCTAAGTGGGGGAGAGTCTCTCGTTAAAGTAGTTAAGATTAAACATGATCAATTTCGAATCCTCTAGATCCATAGCTCCAATGGTTTACAACAGGGTTTTGTATTGACTATGACAGTACTATAGAACTTTGAGGGCTGACATAGCACAAGACACCTATGCCAAATCTTAAAACATGTTTTAGTTTTGGAAAGTGCATGAATTTGGATTAAATGTTTCTTTTTGAATTATGATTTTGGGTGGGAGAAAAATTGTATTAGATATTGGATTCCCAATATGAAGAGGAGTAGAATATGGAGGAGTGGATGTGGAGGGTTGATCTACAACCTTTCCCTTAGCCTGATCACCTGGAGGAGTGTCATAAGTATTTTCTTGAGTTGTTACATTAACCTCCTTAAACATGTACACCTTAGAGGAACTCGATGAAGCATCCCCATGGTGGGAAAAACCTGTGATTCCCCTTGTGGAGGGGTAGTATTTTGTGAAACCAAATGTTACTTAGTTATGAGGTACCCTTCATAAATTTATCAACTTCCTCACGATGAGGGAAGTATTTCGTGTAGTGTTTTTCCTCAGAGATCATGTAAGGAAAATTAGGCTTTCTATTCGGTTGAGTATCAGTAGTCTTTGGATTATCCTGCTCATTAGAATATTTCTTGGATTTACCCTTTTTGTCTTCTTACCTCCTGGTTGTTGAGTTGAAGTGGATTGGATAGTATTCACCTAGGAGGTTTGAGCAGGAGAGGAAGTAGTCTTGGTTTCTGAAATGAAACTTGGTTCCAGAGCAGTTTTTGTTGGATTGCTCGTTGGACGAGGATCATTAGGGATCATATCATAAAGTGTGTTGGATGGGGAATATAACAAGTCCAAATATTGCACACGGTTGATAGCCTACTCCTCAGCAACAACATTTCCAATAGAAACATCATGGGAAATGGGAGGCAAGATCTACTTTGTAAACCAATCCACAAGGAGTTGGTCCGGAATGGGATCTTTAATCAACTATATCCACCATCAACACTCATGAATATGATCAGATATGTGGGTGGAAGAGGATTTCTAGAGTGAGGTCAAAATCTTTGTACTGGTCTCATATAGTATAGGTGATTGAAAGTGCGTCAAGAAAACCATGGAAAGAAAACTAAAGTTGACAAAGGGGTTACATGATAGCTCAATATACCATTTCGTTGCGAAACCTGTAAGTGTTATTTGAAAAAGTATAAGATGGATGGAATCGCCCATCAAAGAGTTGGAAGAAAACCATAAATGGAAAGTCATAACATGATTGCTAATATAATCTCCAGGTTTTCTGTCGAATTTTGAAATGTCGGATGGTAATTTGGCATGGATGGTGGGACAAAACAAGACACACTTAATGGGATCGTTTGTCAAACATGATCGACATGGCATATCTAGCATAGCCAATAATGGAAGTTTTTGTTTGTCCTATGGATACTGTTGCTAACCATATGGTATGGGAACATAAGTACGACCGTATCTAGGTTGCAGTGAGATGCCAAAGCTAAACAATCCTCCCATATAAGGTGGTTGTCCTATTTGTCAACCCATGTATTGTGATTGAACACATGAACCTCCTATATAATACAATTTACTTGACGGTCCCCCCATGTATTTTGGTTGAAGGGAATGTTGCATTGGAATCATGGGGTTTATGGATTCAAATGGAAACGTTCCTTGCAGAAGAATACCTTCCATATTGGGTTGACCCCACAAAGGGTTAGAAAATCCTAGAAATGGTTTTCCAGGATCTAGGCCAGTGGTAGTATTGATAGAAGGACTTATAGAAGCAACATGCATCTAATCTTATTGATGTTGTAATGACATAGGTTTCCCCCAAAGTAAAAGGCTTCCCCACAGTTGAAGGTTTCCCCCTAGTTGAAGGTTTGCCTCCTATTGAATATTGACCTCCAATGTAGGGTGTATTAATATGTGATGGAGGGGATGGAGGCTAAGTAGCTTGTGCAACCATGGTTGTGTGAACGACTTGACTATTCACCATCTGGATGATGGAACGACGAAGTAAATCACTTTGTGTGTGAATGTGTGGAAATACTAAAGAAAGAATATTACCTCACACATGTACAAAGGAATATGTATGTGCAAGTGGTTGAGTCAGGGTTACCTAGGTCACCAATGTTTCTAGTAAAGAAGAATCACTAATAGTATCAAATACAAGAGTTGTGGAAAAAGATAAATTCCCAAGCCCTTCAAGAAAAAAAAAAGATGACAGGTTCATGCCAAAAGATTGTGTAGTGGTTGAACGAGGAGGTAATATATAATAATAATAAGCATCAACATATCTCGTGGATGGTGGATTAGTGTGTGCTTGGCCAAGTGGATTAGTAAAAGTAGGATTTGTGTAAGATGCAATGTTTTATATGAAGGTTGCCACTAGTTATTCTACATGATGGTCACTTCCAAGAGATATGCTCCTAGTCTCATAAGTTTGGTTTTTGATCATTCCTTCGAAAGAAACATTATGTTGAGGTTCATGAACATCAGGTTCTATTGGTTTACATTCCCTTTTATCTATTTACTATTACAGATTGACCCTGGTTCATAACTAAGAAGCTTCCAAACAAAATCCCTTAAAGACTATCGACCCCTCTGGTCACCCAAAAGGAAACGCAGTACATAGAGTGTATTGCTCAGTATCACCCGAGATAGATTTATGGGTGGCTGCAATACTCAGGTGTTTGCAACCTGAGACTGAGTGAGATCTGCACCTTAACCTTTATCCATCTCATTTAACATCTAGTATAATGCTCATTCTATGCATGCATGTGCTACATTAGATTTACTTAGTCACTTCATTGATTCAACATTCATCAACTAATTAGATGAAAAAACACATGCATTCAGTTACATAACACAATGTTATCATGGTTAACCCCCTCCTAGGCTATGTCCACAAAGATTTGTCTCTAAGGATTTTATTCTAGTTTGAAAATATCCATATCACGCATGGTTACAATCTTAGTTATTATTTCTTCCCACAAGCTCCTCGATCCCTGTGAGTCTAACTAGATCGCACCAGGCTCCTCAACCTGCGATCTAACCCTTAGGATCGATTCACTCATGCCCTTTATATCTCCCTAATCACTTGTACCATCCTTACCGTTCTCTTCCTTTCTTATATATCTCACCTCTCCCTCCCTCTTTCTCTTCTTCTATGTATATATCTCTTATATTTATCTTCAGCTCACCATCCATTACATTGTATTACAAAAACACTAACCCTAGTGTCGTTACGTCTTTCATGCATGCACATGTGGTGCTCTTCCTTCCAGCTGTATCTTTCCTATTGCATGATTCTCTTCCAAAAATAACCTTTCTTTCTGATTCGACCTGCCTCCAACATGCCCCCAACACTGACATGTGGCTCATCTTGAGCCACCTAAACTTGGTGCACTTCGTCGAACTCTCTTGCGATCTCTTGGAACTTCTTCTTGAGCTATGTTTCTTGTGTTTGGGCCTCTGCAATATTCTCCTTGAGTGAGTCCACCACCTGCAATGGAATCTCGTCATTGACCATCCTTGCGCACTCTGACTAGGTTTGTGCCATCTTTATTTTTCTTTTTCCGCCTATGAAATGACCTCTTCTGCCCGCTCCTTTTTCCGTGTCTATGCAACTATGAGTTCTGCTTGTAGTTTCTTCATATCCTGTCCTCCTTTGACATGCTCTACGATCATCATTATCTTCTACCTTTGCTTGAGGTCCTAGATAGTTGTGCTTATCCTTTCTTCTTCCTAGTCCCACTATTGGACCTGTTGATCCTCTTCCAGCTTCTTTGAGAGTTGTGTTGCCTTCTCGAGCAAGTCAGTCGTCGCATGGAATTTTCTCTCTATCTCATTTATCTGGGGTGCTTCCTCTTGCTTCCTCTGCTCCTTCACCTCTGGTGGAGTGGTAGGTATGTGTTTCTCCTAGAGGTGCTTGATCTCATGTTTGTATTGATTGATTGTCTGCACAATCTGATAAATATTTTGTGTCACCGTGAGTTAGACCTTATGCGCACTCTTTGGAATTTTCTCATAGGCTATGACCAATTCCTGCTCTAGCATATCTGCGCTTTCTTTTTCATCTTTGGTCTCTAGCTTAGCCTACTTGAGTACCAATTCCAACTCATCCTGATTGTCCTTTTCCTGCTGCAATTATGTTGTGTCTACGTGTGCGCATGACTGTACCTCCTGTGTGACGTTGACTTGCAGTTTATACAAGGCATTGGTTGGTATCTGCGTCAATACCAAATGTATTTGGGCCAAGTGCTTTAGGCATGTCTGCCCCATGATTTTGTTGATGTGCAACATGTTGGGTGTGACGTGAAATGATAATCTTGACTGTGATGCCATTTGGATCTTATCCTGCTTGCTTGATCCAGCTTCACCTCCTATCTGTAATGTTGATGGGATTGTTCCTATGTTGTTGTTGACCACCTGTGCTTCTTTAAGCTACTGGAGGAAATTTTGAATGTATTCCAATTGTTCCTCAATTTTATCCCTTTGGCACTTAGCATTATCGCAATCCTGGATTGTGTGATCCTGGACCAGTTGGGCCACCATGTCTATATATTCCTCAGTGATCTCGTATTCTAGGGGCGTTCTGGGTTCCATCGCCTTCTTGCAAGCACATGTTGTCTAGATGAATGGCCTCTTATTTGGGCCTTGATCTTGATGAGTAGAAATTGATGTGGTTCCCTGTGCTATCTCAGTTTGTTTCTCCTATACCTGTGGTGCCTATGTGTTGTTCTTCTTCCTTTCCTTGGTTCCTTTCTTGGGCGCCCCCCCTTTTTTCTATTGCGCCTTGTTCTTACCTGTCCTTGGTTTCTTGGGTGTTGTTATCTCTTCGACATGTGTCTGTTCCTGTCTTACCTCCTCCTCCTCCATTTCTGTGGGTATTTCTCGATTGAGGACTGGAATCCTCTAGTTATCATCCCAATACTTAATGGTCATCTCTATGTCCACTTCCTAGATGCAATAGTGCAGTTGTAGCCATTGATTGTCAGGATCTTTCCATGCCTGGATCCACATTGCATGTCTAGTGGATTTGAAGTTGGCTATGCCCCGATACTATGTGATTTCTTCCAATGTCACCCTCCGAGTGTTGGCGATGCTCTCTTGTAGGTTGTTGTGATATCATTCAAATATAGATGCATTCTCCTTTTTGTTCGTGGGGTTCGAAGTTGACCCCAATGATAAGTATCACGCTCCATGTAAAGTATTGGGTATAGTGGAAAAAAATGAATACTTCGGCTCCTTCCATCCGATCAAGGCTATCAGAATGAGTAGCCATGAATAGTGAAATGTTGTCCCCAGATCTTGCATTTCCTTACAATCGTTGAGGAACAAATTAAAAAAATAAGGGGCCCAATTGAGTGTGGTCCCCTCCACACACTGTGTTACAGCTGCAACAATCCCAGCTGAGAATTCCTCCTTGCAGAATTTCCTGAGTAATTTGCATGCCATAATTTTTCTGTCCATTCTTTTCGTGACGTAACTAATATGATTGATGGTTATTCCAGAGGACCCCCTTTCTGTACCATATTTCTTCTTCATTTCCTTAGCTAGTTCTTTCTCCTTTGTCTTGTCCTCAAAGAACTGAGCAAGATCCTCACCCCATGATGGCAAACTTGTGATGTATGCAATAATCTCTACATCTATTGAGATAAGTTGTTCCAGCCACAGGTACCCGCCATGGGTAACTGCCATCACCCTATTGAAGAATTTGTTTCCATACTGGCCCCTTCCACAGTGTGGGATGTTCAATAGGCTTAGAATCTCATTTTTGGGTAGTTAGGTTTCCCACTGGGCTGGTTGATTAATTGGTCCACCAAATGTTCCTATACCCATAGTCTGTAGGTAGAATTTCTTAGAGAACTCTGGGAACTTGTCTATGTCCATCACGTCATGGTCTAAGTACCTCAATTTCTCCACGTAGCCTAACATATTTCCTTCTATATGTACCCCTTATAGAATGCTCAACAAGATAATGGATGTGGTGGATTGCCTATGCAGTGACCTTGGTACCACCTACCTGCCATTCCATTGTGGTGGTTGAATCGAGGTTCCAACCTCCATTGTTCTCTCTTTTGCATTTTCGTCTGGTCAGCCACTGGCATCTTCCACTCTACCCTCCTATGGTTGTTTTGTTGTGGTTGTGTGTAATCTTTCTGGCGTGGTTGTTTCCTCCTAAGTCAAGACCATCCCATTAACTCTCGAACGTTCTTTAGGGTTTCCATAGTGCGAATGATTGTCTGCATCCTCAGCTTGTTTTCCCTGTCCCCCTTTTGGTACATCCATGTCCATTCCCACTGGTGTTGTCTGTTGGGTTTCCTCCAAAATGGGTTTGGGGCTTCTTGGTTTCATATGGACGACAAAATTTCATCCACATTGACGAATTTTGGAGGTTGAAGTGGTTGTTGTTCACTTCTCTGTGCTTCCACTCGGGATCTGGTGTTTCTTCAGGGTCATTGGCTAGTTTGGTTCGGTTATCCTTGTTTGGGTGGTGTCATGGCGTTCAAATTGTTCTCCACTGAACATGGTGGCCTTTGTAATCTGTAGAAATGTTTCTCTTAGCTTTGTATTCTCTATTTCTCTCTAATGTTATTACTTGCACAATAACCTTCCCAGTCCCGTGTACTAGTTTTTATAGGAATTCTATGAAAATTCTTGGATATGTTACCTCATTGAAGTTTTAATTGAACCAACACTTCTCGTGTAATTTATATTGAATTCCCTTTCCATCACTAGTTGGTGATATTAATGCGGCATCCCATCAGTCAATTTGGTTATTTAAGTTTGCTAGCCATCGTCTGTTGGCGATTGTTTTCCGTATCCTACTTTCCCTCTTGTAGTGACCGTTGGAATTTTCTTCTACCACATTGGCATTCCTGAGTGTGAACGCTCATTCTCTTCTCATATCCCTATGCCTTTGTTAAATGTTCATCTTTTCGACACAATATCTCCTCTATTTTGTTTTAATGCCCGGGGATCGACTAGCCCTGTACATCTTCGGTCGGCGCCCATTGATCATCCCTCTGAGTTTTGTTCCTCCTAAATAATTCAATTGTACATCTCCCCCATCTGTGAAAGTATTTACTTCGTATGTTCCTAACCAATGCATTCTGAGTTTTCCTGGGTGATCAAGGGATTTGTTGTCATACATTAAGACTAGGTCTCCTTCTTTGAAACAATTCCTCTTGATATGTCTATCATGCCAAGATTTTTCTCTTGATTTATGGACTTCCTGGTGGAACCCTACTAGACTCCTATATTTCTCCATGATCATCAGTTGATTTATCCTTTTTTGTACCGCACCTCATTCTGTCATGTTTGTAATTGTTGCTACACGTAGACTAGGTACCAAAAATTCTAATGGCACCACAACTTCTTGTTCGTACACCAATATGAATGGGGTTTGTCCTATCAATTTCTTTCATGTGGTCATGTATACCCACAATACCACTGGTATCTTCAAGTCCCAATCATCTCTATTAACATTGCAGTTCTTAGTCAGTGCATTTTCAAGGATCTTGTTAAAGGCTTCCACTGCTCCATTTTCTTGAGGATGATATGGTGTACTCTTTTGATGATCAAATTAAAATTCCTTAGTCATAACCTTAATAGTATTTTTAATGATGTGAGTGCCTTGGTCACTCACCAAAATCCTAAGGAAAGCAAATATAGTGATCACTTGCTTGAACAGGAAGTGTGTTGTTGTCTTTGCGCTGGAATCGTTTACTAGTGTTGCTTCCGCCCATCTTCTCAAGTATTCTATCGTAGTGATAATGTTAGTATTTCATGGAAACCTGCATAGGAGACCTACCTAAATCATACATAAACAAATCTTATCATGAAAAGGAAGAGAGATACAATATGAAGAATGAGAATCAATGTATATTATGATATAATCAACGAGTGAGTGATATTCACTCATATAGGCAATGACATCCTATAATTAGGAATGCATGCATAATAGTGATGGTATAAAATTAGAAAGTCTAAAATAGAACTAGTTAGTTAACTCCCACTGAACTATTGTTACTCACACTGAACTAGTGTGCTGAAAATAGAAATTTCTCCAACACCCCCCCTGAACATCACTATGGAGTAAAAAATGAGTCCCTACTACTAGGCCATATTAGTTACTCATGTACAATGCAACTAATGAAAATTGAATAAAAATAAGGAAAGAGGGAAAACCACGTGGGAACAAACCCCCCCCTCAAAAGATAATCTATCAAAAGAAGAAAATGGCAGTTGCTAGGCAACTGTGTTCTTCACTGCAAGACTATCCTGCAAAGTCTAAAACTTCTTCTCACTGAAAGTATTCGTGAAGATGTAGAAATATTTATAGATCAGATGAAGTCCTTTGGCAACCTGTCTAGCCGTGTACCTCTTGATCCTATGGATGCATCTGCACCTGAAAATATTTCTTACTTGTGGAAGTGGAACTAGATGAGAAGTTTGAATCTTTAGGAGTGATTCATACTCCTTTTTCATGGCTTCTTTCCATAATGGATTTCCCATATCATCACTGTAGATATGTGGATTAGAATATTGAACCATATAGCAGTGCACAAACATCGCAGGTTCTGAAGTTGAAATTACATGAGAAGGATTCTCATGCTGAGATCGATTCCTCCTCGAATCCAATGGATTATCTGTAGATATATTTTCTTCCTAAAGTGTGAACTATGCCTTGTTGGGCATCTGTTGAAGCTTTAGAGTTGGCTTCTTATCTGGTTGTACTACTTGCTTATTTCCATGTACATAATCTAAGTGTATGGAATCATCTCTAATGTTTGAAACTGATGGAAGAACAAGAGTATATGCATGTTTCACTTGAGGTGCATAAAAGATACTCTCCTTATGTGTAAGTAGAACAAAGGAGTCATCATCAGAAAACTTAGTGAATTTATACAACCTTAACTTGTGATCCACCTCACCAATTGCAATGATGGAATTGTCATGCATGTTAATTAATGAAACTAAATCAGATATAAATTCAACCTTTTTACCTTTCTGAGTGATCTGATAAACTGAGAGAAATTTCAAATAAATCTTTGGAACATGTAAAACATTCTCAAAATTACCATTGTGGAGTTCCACTCTCCCTTCTCCTGCTACTGCTACTGGAGTATCATCCCGCATGAGAATGGACTTAAGGAAGAGAAAAATTCCTCTTTTGTTTCCATATGATGGGATGCACCATAATCTATAATAAATGAATCATATGAGGAATTAATTGCAACCAAGGAATGATGATTACCTTTCTTAGGAGCATGATCTTGATTCTTAGGAGAATGAAGTTTCCAAGGTTGTTCTGTTGAAGTGCCTGTGTAATAAGATCGATCTGTTTTTTCATGCATGTGGATTCTTCATGATTCAGTTTATTGCAGTAAGTGCACTTCTTTCCCTTATTTTTCTTCTTGGAATCTGAAGGGTCTTTGGAACTTCAAGAATCATTAAAGGGTTTGGAATATCCCTCCTTGTTTTGTTTCTCCTTCTCGTTCTTCATTGGATGATCCTTTTCCATCATGCATGGTGGGTGCATGTGATTTGGGATTCTTAATTAGGCCCATATGAATGAGTTTTTTCTTCTCTTGTGTAAGAGACTCAATGAACTGAGCCAATGTAGGAATTTTCCAATTTGTTCCACAAAGAAATCTGCCATAATGGAAATTGGAGACATATACACTATATTCTGGTCCTAGATTGGCAAAGATTGTTAGAATAAGTTGTTTTTCTTGTGTAGACTTTTCAATACCACATTCACCCAAGCTCAATAGAAAATATTTAAATTTAGTAAAAAAATCTTGTATATTATCAAAACTTTTAGGGTCTAAGGTATTCAACTCTACCTCAAGCATATGACCTTGCATCTCATCCTCCTTTCCAAAGAATCCTTCCAAGGTGGCCCAAGTCACATTTGGAGTCATGCATGAGGAAACATGAAACCATAAATCAGTGTATATTAACTCAAGAAGTAGTATTTTGGCCTCATACTTACGGTTCACCCATATGGTCTTCTCAAGCACTGATGTAGGTTATGTTTCTATGACCATCATCAAATTATATAGTCCTTTTATTTTGAGTTTCAATGTGGCCTTCATATTCCATTCAAAATAGTTGTAAGGTTTGATTATTATCACTAGACTTGATTGAATAAGTTGCATCATCTCCATCCCTGCTATTGATACTGAAAATATCTTGAAAACACATATTGTGGATTCTGAGATATGATTGACGATGCTATGGCAGCTATAGATATCACAAAACAACTATATATCCTAAAATATGATGTGGGTTTTGGATATTTTTGGCGAGCATTAGCATCCCTATGTTATACGTGTCTGGTAAAAATTTCTCCCAACCCAGATCATAGATTTTGAGATATGGCTATCTTATTGCAGAAACCCAATTTTTTGGAGGGTTGTTGAATCATCACACCCTAGAGAAGGATAAAGTGTGAAGATTGTGGAAAATTAAATTGTTGCACCCCAGATGAAGAAAACAGTGCAACGACGTCACATCTTGGCTATGTATAGGTTGCGACGATGCTTGGATAGGGAAAGTGGTGGCCCAGGGGTAGACCCATGGTTCAATGCTTCAACAACACACCAACAAAACCCTAACTACCGGCCCTTTCAGCAACACCTGCGAAGAAGATGAAATATCACCTGAGTTAGAGGCAGGGGAAGTTGTAGGACTCAGGTGTCTACAACCAATATGGGACACAGATCTGTGATTACAACACTTAGCATAGCACTTAAACAACAACATGCATTAGTTCATAGGTCTCATTCACATTTCAAATTAAACCCTTATTACAGAACAACACAGTAATAATAAATTTCAATCACTTCCATTCACTTAGCACATAGCTTAGCTCAGATCTAACATTCAATCATATTTAAGCACTAAGAAACAACATCAGATGAATTCATCATACATTATAACAACAACACTAAGAAAATAAACAACATATGTCATAAATCACATCACACAAAGCACATCAAGACACAAGATATACGTGGTTCACCCCAGTGTGGGGATACGCCCACCAACTTCTTCTCTTCTTCTTTATTAGTCTTCAATCTTATTACATTTTTCCTCTCCTATGCAAAAATACATAGATCCAACTCCGCTGAGTACAGGACATCTACACATAGAGCACCAGATCCTCCTTCCCTAAATCAAGTCAAGGCACAGAGCCTTACATAAAACGTCTATGCACAAAGCCAACTAGTCATGCACTAAGCCAATTAGTAACTACTAGTACTTTCTACATTACATTCCTTCATATGTATACTTTTACAAAAAGTCTTAAACATGGGTAAACCCATGGTTCGAAATCCCATAACCCATTACATAAACCCTAGTAAACCCTTTGTTGGGTCTAGAAGTCCACAAAATAAGTGATATCCAGCGATCTCAGCTCCGCCTAGTGCTCTGTCTTCGACTAGCCTCTCAAAGTCCCAAAAGTGGTCAAACACGACTAATGTTTCCTCAAAATTTGGACGACGGCTAACATGCCCCCAACTCTCACCTGTGACTCATCTCGAGTCACTCAGATCTAGGCAACACTGTTTCCAAGGCCTCGAGCTACCTCAAATTTCTACTTCTCTAGAGCCTCTTGCTGGGAGAATTGCGGAATCACCTTCTCTGTAACAAGCCCTTGCAAGAATTGTTCCATTGTTGCATACACCTGGTCTAGCTGCAAGCCTTATCCTTCAATCTCTTCAAAAATCGTGCATGCTTTGTCTTGCACCGACTGTAGTTTCTGTGTAACTTCCATGACTCTGCTATGTATGGTAGTAATATGTTGTTGGACTGCGCTTTGTTCCTGTTATATTTTCATTTTCTCAACTGGAGTGAATGACTTCATCTACGCCTAAATGGTGGAGGCATGTTTCTATGCCTCCTGTAGTTGTGATTCCAGTTTACTTCTATAAGTTGACCGACGAAGACATGGAGGAGATCACCAAAGAATGGCCAGCAGATTTCCACTGGTACAAGGAACTCTGCTGGCCATTCTTTGGTGATCTCCTCCATGTCTTTGTCGGTAAACTTATAGTAGGACTGTAGCTCTTCCTTACTCTCATCCCTCCACGCAGTGATATAGATAAAGTGTCGATCTACGTGGAACTTTGCTAGAATTTTGTACTAGTGCAATGTGTTCAGTTCCATGCATGGAAATGCCTCAATAACACGCTTTA
>ML835616.1:23044-34401 GCA_009831015.1 Picea engelmannii | reverse complement strand
TTTTTGCTGGGTTTTCTTCCCCTAGAGGGTTTCCCAGGATAAATGCTGTCTCTTGTGAATGTGTATTTCTCAGTGATCTTGTTCTTATGTTGCTCTTATCTATTGAAATGCAAAGAACTATAATAATGGCATAAACATTAACAAGGTCGACTGTGCGTGGAGTAAAGCCGACAGAGGTAGCTGGGCATGGTGGTGGGCCAACAAAGCACAACAACCGGAGGACATGGCTGTTGAGGTGGATCCACTAGCCACCAAAAGAAGAGCCGACAAGTGGTGTTGAGAGCGATCGACAACAAGAGGTAATGCCGAAGGTGAAAAGGAAGTCGGTTGAGAGGAGACTTGCACAGGGAGAAAGGAGTCGACGGTAGCAGCAGGTGGCAGGGATGACTGGCATAGCCGCCAAACAAGCTGCCTGCCAAGGAGTAAGCGGCCAACCAGGTCAGCAATTAGCCGCTAGCACAGAAAGCCACTAGCAGTCACAGAGAGTGCGGGCAAGCCCCAGGAAGGTCCCAGGAGTGCCCATAAGTTTTGAGCAGCCGCCGGGTAGGCCAGGGAGCACCAGGGCAGCGAGCAGACTGTCGAGATTTTTTTTTTTTTCGGACAGCAGGCAGGTGCCCCAGGCAACGGACATATTTGTCGGGCAGTAGGCTGAGAGAGTCGGGCAACGGGAAGCAGGTCCGGGAGGCCAATTTTTGAGAAGGTTGTCGAGATGGCATGGTTGGATCATGTCGCCATATAATAGGAATGGGGTCGATGTTCCTTAGTGTTTTGGAGAAAGACTCACACTGTCATGCGAGTTGTGGGATGCATACCATGCATGGAATGAAGGGGGTTGGATGTGTCAGATTCCAACTAGAGTCAAGAGTTTCTCTGGAGGAGGTGGCAGGAGTGATGTATGTCCCAGGGATGAAGTTGCTCTCAGTATCAACCTTGGAGGACATGGGTATGCAATTATGTTCGAGGATGGATAGGTACTCATACGTTCAGAGGGAGTAGATACCCAGGATGCAACAATGAGGCTTGACATTGGGGAGGGTATGATGTACAGGGTGCTGGGACAACCTGTTGTGGGGTCCAAGGGGATCTTGGATCGTAGATTAGATCAGAGTGCAACGAAGGTAGCAGGAGGTTCTTCCGGTTCAGAGGGAGCAACTACAACAACAACATATTTGATGGGGTCAGAGATTGGTTCAGGAGGAGGTTCTTCCAGAAGTACCTTCCTCGCTAAGAGGGATTGTTAGCTTTTGGGGTTCAGACAGGTACTTCCTCATTAGCGGTGCCTAGCATGTGGAGGTGTCCGAGCAATAATCTCTAGATTGTTAAAGTGGCTTTTGTAATGACTAAAGCGACTTTTGTAAGGTTGAGTGACTTAAGTGATTTAAGTCATCTCAACGAAAGATTAAGTCGTGACTGTCAGATCGTGAGATCCAAGATCTATTGTTGGCCATTGAGATCCAGGGTTAGGGTTTTAGTCATTAGGGAATTATAAAAGAAGATCTAAGGAGAGTGTGAGGCACATAAGGAGTGCATAGGAGCAAGGAGTCTTGCTCATGTACTTGTGTCTGAGTGGGCAGCGCTGAGGAAGTGTGCAGAGAGTAGCGAGGGAGATAGCAGCCAGGTGGGCTAGGCTATCAACTGCAACATTGTAATCCTCTGATGGGTCATTATTCTAGGACGAGAGCCCAGGTTTTATCTAATAAAATCAAACTCAGAATTGGTTTTCCCGCAAGGGTTTTTCCAAGGGTGTTTACCCGAATATCTTTGTGTAATGTGTGATTGGTTTCTGTGATTTAATGCTTCCGCTAATTTTTGTGTCGATAACCTAGCTTGTGCTTTTAATTAATGAAGTGATTTCATTTGGGATTTTTAGTCGGGTGCTAGGTTTTGAATTTCAACATCGATCATATACATGTCTCTGATGGGAACCAACCTCTTCAAACCACAAGTGCTAAACTCTGGGTGAAACTCAGAATGCCAGCCAAAGGAATGCATGCTGGCTCTTAACCCTCAAGATTTTGAAGGGTGAAAATCTAGGGGTTAACATTGCCACACCTCTAATGTCAAGAAGTAATGCATCAATCTAATATCCTTCATCTCGAACTCTAAGGCCAACTCCTTTTTGCACCTGGTGATGAGCTTCTCAGCTCCTGTGAGAAAAAATATCGACATATAACACTAAAATGAGAGGATCCTTGCCAACCTGTAGGAGATATAGGTTGGGGTCTGCGTCACTCTTGGTGAATCCCAAGCTCTGCAAATACCCATCAATCCTTGAGTACCATGCCCTAGGTGCCTGCTTGAGTCCATACAACGCTTTCTTCAACCTGCACACATGGGATTTCCTCCCATGTACCTCAAAGCCTTAAGGTTGCTCTATGTATACCTCCTCCTCAATTACACTATTGAGAAATGTTGTCTTCGCATCCGTATGATGGATCTTCCACTTCATAACCGAAGCGAGAGAAATAACTGTCCTGATAGAAGTATACTTGGCCACTGGAGAAAAGGTCTCTTCGTAGTCCACTCCCTCTTTCTGGGAGAACCCTCTTGCCACGAACCTTGCCTTATACTTCTCGATACTGCCATCTATAGTATGCTTGATCTTGTAGATCCACTTGGAAGTCACTACAAACTTCTCTTTCAGTCTCAAAACTATGTCCCACACATCATTCTTCATGATAGATTGGTACTCCTCATCATGGCATCTTTCCAAACCTGTTGTCCTGTTGCTTCCTCAAAACTGGAAGGCTCATAATCACTGATGTTCCTCATAAGGGCCACATAGCTGGAGAATCTCTCTAGATGCCTACTCTCCCTAAAGGTGCCTCTGGGAGTTGTGTGCCCCTCTGCATCCTTCAAAGTATCTCGAAGCCATCTAGGCCTCGTGTCCTTGTCACTGAGAGGATCCCCTGGATCCACAAACTCCTCTGACGACTCCTCATGATTTGAGGGTTGCTCCTAAGTGCTGGATGGTCCTGTACTTGCCTCAATCTTTGGAGCCTCCTGCTCCTCACCACCTATTGTGGTCTCACGGGACCTCCTGAAGGCCAAGTCCTCCTCAAACCCGACATCCTGACTAACCTCAACATATCACTGTCCTGGAATGTAGATGCCGTAGGCCTTCGATGTCTCATTGTATACCAAAAACACGACCTTCTTCCCAGAAGGGTCTAACTCTGTCCTCTTCTCCTTAGGAACATGGATGTAGACTGGACAACCAAAGATCCTTAAATGCCCTATCTTTGATCTCACTCCCGCAAATGCCTCCTCAAGAGTCTTTTCCTTCAAGATCCTATGAGGACTCCTGTTTTGAACATAAACTGCCGTGTTGCATGCATCTTTCCAAAGCATCATAGGTAGGTCCTGGTCATGTAACATTGCCCTGGTTGCCTCAACTATGGTTTGATTCTTCCTCTCTACAACCCCATTCTGCTATGGGTTGAAAGGCACTATCAATTCCCTCTTAATCCCTACAAAATTTCTTGAACTCATTGGAGGTATACTCACCCTCGTTATCTGACCTCAAAACCTTGATATTCTTCCTTGTCTGATTCTCTACCAAAGCTTTGAACTCCCTGAATTGACTGAAGACTTCATCCTTGGTGTTGATGAGGAAGATACATGTCCTCTTGGAATAATCATCTATAAAGGTCACGTAATACTGACAACCACTCGCTGATGGAACACACACATCTAAATGTACCAGGACCAGGATCTCCTTGGACCTACTATCACTGCTTGGAAAAGCAACCTTGACATTCTTGCCAAGTGCACAACCTCTGCATACTGCCTGGTGTTCAATTTCAAACTTTGGAAGACCTGTAACCATCTTCCTTAATACTGGCATTGCCCGGTGATGTAAGTGTCCCAATCTCCTATGCCAAAGCTCGCATAGATTATCATTGTCATGTATCAGGCTTTAGCTGGATGACCAATCAACTTGTAGAGACTGCCATCACGAGTACCAATAACTTCTGTTGAGTCAAGACTCAATTCCTTTGGCCAGGCAAGAACCTACCCATCTACGAATGCCATTGCATACCCTCTGTCCTCCATGGTAGAGATAGAAAGAAGGTTCTTCTTCGTCCAGGTACATACAACACTTCACTCATTTTGAGGGGCTTTCCGGACTTTAGCTGAAACGAGGCTGTGCCAATTCCCTTGACTGCATACTTGTCATTATCGCTAAGTTCCAGTTGCAATCGAGAGTTCTCCTCTGTCAAACTGGTGAGTGATTTCTGTGATCCTGTCATACGACGAAAAGCTCCACTGCCCACCAACCAAGTCTCCATGGTGACCTTCCTAGAACAAAAAAAATTTGCTCAACCGTGTCTCAAAGGATGACTCCCTCTCTTCCTTCAAACCTTCAGCTCTGATACCATGTCAATTTTCACATGTGACTAATTTTAGATCTGAAAATTGCTTCCTAGTGATCCAACAATAAACCCTAGCTATTATCACTGAACAACTTTACACTAAAATTATGACAAAAATTTTACAACAACGGAGACATCAAGATTTGAGATAAATCATCCACACATTTTAGACACAAATTTTCTGTTTTGTAAATGTCAATTTCAGAAATTTTCTGAAGGCAAAACCATCCTTCTTAAAACCAGGAAAAACCACTAAAACAGAGGACAACACCTGTCCTCACCAATTCAGAAAATCAACAAAATTTCTGAAACTAATTTCTTGCAAACCTATTGACATCACTCGATTGTACTGCTAACGTCACTTGGCCGTATGGACCTATCCCTATGGTTCTGTCACATGTGCGGTCTACTTTTCATGTTCGCACATGTGGCCTGTTTGGGCTGTACCAACGTGCGGCCCGCTGTATGGACCTGTACGGCCCACACATGTGATTCGTACAGTCCACACGTGCGACCTGTTCTCTGCTGCAACTTCTCTCCCTCACACGTGCAGCCTCCCTTCGCTCACACGTGTGATCTCTCTTCCTGCCAATAAAATAAAAATAGAAAACCAGAAACGCCAGGACAGATTGCCTAGGTGCAGAAATTCCCTTGCTGAAATCTCCATCCTCTTAGCACAAGTGTTTACTCACTTATGCCAACTCCATAATGTCATAATAAGATGTCACAATCTCCTCCTCTCCTTTTATAAGAGTCTAATGAGTGAGTTTAGGAACCTTTCCTAAACTCAACAATTAATTAGAATATTTTATTCTTCTTTGTGGGTGTGAAACCCCAACACAAGCCCATAAATCCCATTATGTTAGATTTGGTAGCTCGGAGGTACTTCTACATAGGCGGCACCCAGCATGTGGAAGTGACCAAACACATTTCTCCCTAGTGACTTTATAATGAGTTTTTATAAAGTAACTTTATAAAGTGATTTTATAAAGTTGGGTCTTTTATTTTTTTAATGTGTAAAGTGACTTTATGATGTTGTGGGTCACTTTAGTGACTTAAGTGACCTCAACGAATGATTAAGTCGTGACCGTTGATCTCATGAGGGAAAGATCTAATCTTGACCGTCAATCTCATTGGAAGACCAAGGGTTAGGGCAGTTACACTTTGAAAAAGGATAAAGGCAACTCATGAGGGAGAGAGGGGCACACACTTTGAGGAGAGAAGAGTGGGAGGTGAAGAGTCACATTTCCCAAGAGAAGTTTATGAGCTTAGAGAAAGAGAGCAATAGCAAGAGGGAGTTGGCATGCATCCCTAGGAGAGGGATAGGCATGCACTCCAAGGAGAAACAACTCAACATTCTACACCATTCTGTACAACATCCAACTGAGAAGTTTGTACAATTGAGAAAGGGCACTAAATTCAAGGCAACAAGTTCGGCTGAGTTTGGCACGAGTTTTGAGGCGTTTCAGTTGTGGGAATCCATGCATCAGAGTACTATGCATTTTTGGTTAATTTGGGCACATTTTTTGAGGACCGTACAACAACATTTCTGCTGTACATGACCGTATAGTGCACATATATCGAGGCAATTGAGTTTGGCACGATTCTCAAGGAGTTTATGTGCTGATTTGTGGAGCTAAGTTGCTGTGTTTAATGCTGTTTGTTTTGCTGCTGTTGTAACTCAGTATTTTCCCTAGAAGTTCATTAATAAAATCTCCTTAAACTGTCATCTTTCTTGTGGTTTCTTCCTGGAGCACAACCCATAATTTTCATGTGCCAAATGTTTGAATTTGTCTACTGATCATTGATAATCCGCTGCTGGTTTTAGTTTCAAATCTATGTTATTTAGTGTTTCTGCTCATCAAGTACAGTTCAATATTGGGTTTAATGCTTTACTATTAAAGCTTAATAGGAGGTTGAAATCTGTGTATGACTTAGTGTATTTTTAAGCTATATTTTCAACACATCATCTTGCCCATGAGGCCCTAGCCTCATTCCAAGGCCAATTTCACTGAAACGAAAGGATGATCTCGTGCCAACGAAGATTCCCACATGCTTGACACCTCGGCCTCTTGTGGGAATACCTCCTGAAGCTATAAAAATCAATGCAACTTCAATGGAGGATAAAGGTAAAAGAAAACTCAAGGATCTATCCCTAGGGGAGTACACTTACAAGCCCTAGGTCTAAGTCCTTTAGGAAAACTTAGGGGAGTATACTCTCTAGCCCTAAATGTCGTCTTATGTCTTCTAAGGCCTTTAACAAGAGATTAATGTGGATCTTAGGTCAAACCCTAGAAGAGTCCTATCACAAGCTCTAGAATTTTACCAATAAGGGTAAATCTAGGGTAGTACACTCACAGGCCCTAAAATTAACCTTATATGCTTCAACAAGCTTAAAATGGATGATGACAAGGGAAGGGAGCTCAATTGCAAGCCTTCCCAAGGTTCCAAAAAAATATTTATCCAAGAAAAACAAGATAACATGCAAATTATCTCCTCTTTGATAAAGCATTCACTTAATAAACAAATAATAAACCATTAAACACTTGAAAGAGCACTTACTAGTCAAGTTATTGGCATGAACGAAACCCTAGAACATGAACCATCCACAAGATCGCTCTCTAAGAGGTGCACATAAGTACTCATGATGAAAAAGAAGTATAGAAGATAAGATAAGTGATTCTCCACAAGTGTGAGTTATGATTTACAAGTGAGGAAGCGCTAGCCTTTATATATGAGGAAACCCTAGCACTTTACCTCTCTAAAAGCCCCTAAAAATCATAATATCCATGATACAAGGTGGATAGGTCTAGGCCGACCCCCAAAATAGACTCCAACATAATAACATAATGCTAAAACATCAAACTGTCTCCTCAAAGGTCACGCATATGGGTGTGAGAGTCTCTAAGAGAGGTGACGTCATCATCCAATGGGTACTGTTGCCGCCTTATACACACCTGGGAGACGTGGAAGAAATCTTCAATCCACTCGGTGTGTCCTTGGGGGCAAGTGAGAGTTAAGGTGCTGTTACCTAATCCTCAACTCCTAGTGAAGCCTGTAACATACCCCGCCACCCACAGGCTGGGGTACGCTACCTTCAAGTCCACCCTTGGACTTCTTTCTCTTTTCGATACCTTTTTAAATTAATAAGGATGCACAAAAGAAAAGATCTAACGACATGCACAACAATAACCAACAAGCATGCATATTCTAAAGATTTAATTAAACGATAAATAAATACACAGCGGAATACATTCATATACAGGTAAATAATACCATAATAGAGAGCACTTATCTTTATAAAGAAGACATCAACTGGCTGCAGACCAAGGACGTTCCACCCAACCGTAGACACTACTGTTCCAAATCTCAAGAGTAGTGTCACCCCCGAGCCAGGGCTATGAATCCACAAGGACGGTTCCAAAGTGTTACTTGGCTTCCCAAACCAGTCAACACTCAAGCTCTCACAGGCTTTCCCAGCACTCGCAGCAATCCAAGTACCCAACTCTCTTCTACCCATCTTGCACTACCCAAGAGAATGGACCTCCACCCTTCTCTGCCACACAGTCCCTCAGACAGACCTTCTCCTTCCAGGGCTCCAGCGCAACTGGTCCAGAATCTCCATGCTGGAACTCTCAGGACTCGCAACTGTGAACAGAGTTGGACACAGGCCAACGCATCTTAGACATGCAGGCCTCAAGTCATGGCTGGATTACACCAGTGACCACTACAGCCAACAATACCATGGCTACTCTTCGACAGTTCGTTTCCCTTTCCCCAAGCCAAGACACGGATGAGGAAGGATGAATGAGTGATAGGTAAGAATGGAATGAAAGAATGAGTGGGCAAGCGAGTGAACGAATGAACCGGTTAGCAAGTGAACGCGTGAATGAGCGAACCCCCCAACAAACCAGGGGCGGGTTTAAGTATTTTGTGGGGAATCAAGAACCTCCTGGCCTCCCCCAAGAAGCTCACGTAACTGATCCACTCCCTTAGACAAAAGGGTAATTAAAATAGGAAATAAACATTTAGCCCCTCAATCCCCCTCTCTTGTGGAATCATAGCTCCCTATAACTCTAGTCCTTGTCCGTCTAGCAGCCAACGATGTGTTTATTATTAATAATGATCAAAACATTACATTTCTTAGGCACACTGGCCTCTTTTAATTGTTTGGGCCCTTTGGCCTCTTGACAATTAACAAAATACATTATTTAATACGGGGCTCAAAACCTGGGGTGTTACATCCCCTCCCCCTTATTTTGACACTATCCTTAGTGCATATACAAAATAGAGATCAAAATCTCAAAATTTATTCAAAAAGCTGCGGGTACTCTGCCCGCATGGCATCTTCAGGATTGTAGTAGGTCCACTGAACTTTTACCAGCTCTATAACTCGATTCCGGAGCATTTTGACTTTTTTGTCCAATACTTGCACTAGTTGGACCTGAAAGTCTCCCACTGTTTCTACCTGAATCAGATGCCAATCAATAACATGGTTAGGATCATTTACATATTTCTTTAGCAAAGAGACATGAAATACATTATGCACATTCATGGAAGCAGACAATGCAAGCATGTATGCAACTGACCCTATTCTGTCCAATATTTCAAATGGACCACAAAATCTGGCTGCCAGCTTTGTACAACTACCCAATTTCAAAGAGCTTTTCTTGGGCTTCACTTTCAGAAGTACATGCTCCCCTAATTTAAATTCTTTAGCTGTCATGTTCTTATCTGCATAAACTTTCTGTCTATCCTGAGTGGCCTTTAAATTCCATTTGATCTTAACCATCTGGTCTTCCATATCCTTGAGCAACTCTGGCCCAAGTACCACTCTATTTGCTGGGTTGTCCCAGCTCACTGGTGTATTGCATTTCCTACCATACAAGGCTTCAAATGGGCTCATTCTCAATGAAGCTTGATACCCATTATTATATGCAAACTCAACCAAGTGTAAGTAATCTTTCCACTTAGATGGCTTATCCATCACATACATTCTCAACATATCTTCAATTACTTGGTTGACCCTCTCTGTTTTCCCATCTGACTGTGGATGGTATGCTATGCTAAAGTTTAGATTTGTACCAAATCCTTTAAACAATCCCCTCCAGAAATTGGAGGTAAACTTTGTATCTCTGTCCGAGACAATTGTCCTAGGTATCCCATGCAACCTAGCAATCTCCCTCATGTAAACCTCTGCAATATTAGCCGCTGTATGTGTTGTTTTTATAAGAACAAAATGAGTAACCTTTGTTAATTTGTCAACCACTACCATGATTGAATCATGTTGTCTTGCTGTCCTGAGTAATTTAGTTATGAAATCAATGGTTATCACTTCCCATTTCTTCTCTGGGATTGGTAATGGATGCAGCAAACCCGCTGGGTGCCTATGCTCAACCTTCACCTTCTGACATTCCATACATCAAGCGATGTAATCAACAACATCCTTTTTCATTCCCGGCCAAAAGAATTGGCTTCTTACTGCTGTAATCGTTTTCTAATAACTAGGATGTCCAACATAAGGAACATCATGCATTTCCTTCAATACCAATTTCCTCAGTTCTTCGGAATTAGGAACATAGATTCTATTCTTATCCATAAGTAATCCATCTTCCTTTATCTCATACTCCTTTATTTTCTGCTGTACATCTCCTTGCTGTAAGCTTTCCTTTACTTGTAGGTAATGCAGATCTGTAACAAGATCATCTAAAATTCTACTCTTCAAGTCTGACTGATGCATACTAACAGTAGTAGCATGCATGAGATGCACTCTTCTACTAAGTACATCAGAAACTTTATTCTCTTTTTCTTTGATATGCTTGATGTCGAGGTCATATTCACTTAAAAATTCCAACCATCTTGTTTGCCTGGCATTCAAGGTTGGCTTTTCAAAAAGATACTTCGGGCCAATGTGGTCTATCCTTAATTCAAATCTCTTCGCCATGAGATAATGCCTCCACATCTTCAAGGCGTGGACAATGGCAGAAAGCTCCAAGTCATGCGTGGCATAGTTCCTCTCATGTTCCTTAAGCTTTCTGGAATCATAACCAATGACATGTCCATTTTGCGTGAGAACTCCCCCAAGTCCTTCCTTACATGCATCTGTACATACCACAAAGATTTCATTTGGGTCAACAATCTTTAACACAGGTGCACTCGTAAGTAATTCCTTCAACAGATTAAAATTCCCTGCACACTTAGGTGTCCATTCAAATTTAGTTCCCTTCTTTTGCAAAGAAGTGATGGGATGAACAATCTTAGAGAACCCTACTATGAACCTTCTGTAGTAACCAACTAATCCCATAAAAGATCTGACTTCTGACACATTTCTGGGTGTTGGCCATGTTGACCGCCTATTCAGCCAGGGGTCAACTCATGTACCATGAAGTATTTATCTATGTTCCAGACATGTATTGGTTCTACTTGGGCTTTTGATGCCCCAGCACTAAAATTTTGTAAACGAAATTTCCGCACCCCTGCGTGGGTTTATAATGTAATAAGTCTGCATGAGTCATAGTTAGGTCAGGTACTTTGGGATGTTTCCATTAAGGGAGTTCCTTTCATCGAGGGTTTTTTATCCTCAGGTTGTTAGCCGGGCTTCCGGGCCTGGTTGACTTCCCTTGAGTTTTTCCCTCCTCACATGCAATAATTTCCTCCAAAGTGGTGAACGACGTCTTAATGGTTTCGTCCTTTGGTAACCTTTGTGTAGGATTGATGTAAATGATCATGCTAGACAGTGTCTAAAGTTTTGCGGAATTTCGTCGAGTCTGGATAGGTTTTTTTTAATTAATTAAGTCTTTAATGATTTAATTAATTAATTAATTTTTGAGCTAAAACGTTGTAAAAACTTAGCCTTTGGGATTTTGATAGGGGTATTTGTGCTCAAAAGAAATGGAACGGCACCCCCTACACCCATAGGCCAAGTTTCAGCTCAGTCGGACGAGTTTTGTTATGTCTAAGTCCACTTGGAGTCAGAGTCAG
>ML835615.1:48194-69219 GCA_009831015.1 Picea engelmannii | reverse complement strand
TAATTAAAAAAATAAATTTGTATTAAATAAAATTGTTGATGATGATTATGATTATTAGCGTTCACTAAGACCAAATTGATCTATTAAACCTTAAGAGGATAAGTGATTACTTGTGATTATTTAGAATTATGTTTCTGTGCTAAAAAAGCATTAAGAGAAGTTTTCCAAGATCACCATACTTTTGTTAAGATGTTAGGAAGGTTGGTAGTGTGATAAATATTTTGAAAATGAGATCTAATATGGGTATAGGTTGGACAATCTAAGAGAAAGTGTTTTTCATCTTCAACCTTCTTAGTGTCACAAAGGTGACACACTCTTTCATCCCATGGCGTTTTAGGAATTGACCAACGCCCAGTTTCAGTATGGAGCTCATGAGAATTTGTTCTTATCTTAGCAATGCTTATTTTTTTCTTTACACTTAGCAAAACAAATAGATAATTTTGATCTTATAGATTAGGGTTGATTACATCTTTATAATACCTTAATTTTATTTTTTCCTCTAACTCTTTACCACACTACATTTTCTCTTTAAATTTTGATGTGACGTTTTTTTTAATAGTATATTTTTTCTACAAAATGGTTTCTTCCATGATTCCCCAATAGTTTATCCAAGACCGGGCGTCTTTATACCATCCTCACTTGAGTCGATGGTGGTTATGACTTGATTTTGAAGCAATTTTAGGTAGCCTCTTGTCTTCCATGTTGTTTAACTTGTTCTTATACATTAGGTATCTAGTCATATTCATGCTCTCAATGGGGGAGAGACTTGTTTCTAAGAGGAGGATGGGATTGGGCATATTTCCTTTAATTTTGAGATTATAGGTTATAAAATTCTTTTGTATTTTCTATATCTTTCTCCAAGATTCACGAGAGATACTACAGCCCTAGACTTCACATCCATAATGAATAACAGGTCTAACAAGAGTTTCAAAGAGGAGTTTCTTCTTATCCCAATTCCAAAGATCAGTTGATTTACAATTATTTTCAAGCCCATAATAAACTTTCCATCCCACAATAATTCTTTTCTCAATTCTATAATTCCAATTGAGCTTCTGGTGAATATCAATTCCAAGATATTTGTATGAGGTCACTTCCTCCAAGTTGTTGTTGTCATATACAAAGGTATCATAAGAGATCTTATTGTATTTAATAATCATAACCTTAGTCTTATCAATATTAACAGTCATACCCATATTGGAGCAAAAAACCTTGAGGATTCTTAGTTGGTTTTCAAGATCATGGGGAGTCCTTTCCATAAGAATGATATCATCGGCATAAAAAAGAAGATTGATGACTATACCAGTGAGAGTAGGGCCGACACAGCTTGCTTTTTCCAAGCATTCTTCTAACTTGTCAATGTATATGCCAAAAAGGGTAGGGAACAAGGGACAACCTTGTTTGACTCTGATGTTGCAATTAATATCTTTTGACCAGCCCTCAGTGTTTTTAAACTTAGAAATATTGTTCTCATACATCCTTATTGCAACATCCCTCAACTCGAGAGGCACTTTTATCTCTTCCAACCTATTCCAAAGTTTTTTCCTTGGAACCATGTCAAAAGCTTTTCTAAAGTCTACAAAACAACAAAAAATATTGGTTTTAGTATTGCGAAACTCCTCTGAAATGATCCTAAAGGTAATAAAGATGGTCCAGAGTTGAATGATATCTCCTAAACCCGGCGTGGCCTTTAGCTCTTTTACTGTGACTTTCTAGCCAAAGGCTAATATTCTTTTCCAAAATCATTCCATAAAGCTTGGCTAAAATCGGGCTAATCATAATGGTCCTATAATTAGTGGGAATGTTTCTATCCCCGTTTTTAAAAATAGGAACAATGAGGCTTTGCGTCCAGGGTTTAGGGAAGCCCTTCTTGACTGCTAAATTGAAGAGCTTGTGTATGTGAGGGATAAGGATTGACCCTCCAATTTTAAAAATTTCATCTTGGTAGCCTTCAATGTCCTTAGCTTTCCCATTTGAGAGACGCTTAACCCTGAACTCTATGTCATTTAAAGAAAAAACTTCTTTAAATATGTTTTAAATTTATATTAAAATTTTAAATATTAAATATGTTTTAATCCAACTTATCTTATTTTATAGTTTTTTTTTAAATATGTTTTTGTTGTTATTTTATTTGATTATTGTTAAACTTAGAAAATAACCTTTAACTTTTTTTAATTTAAAATTTTTAAATTTTATAAATATAAAATTTATATTATATTTAATTATTCAATTTTATTGTTTTGAATTTTAATAATAATTATATTAAATAATAATATAATCTATTTTTAAAGTTATATTCAAGTAAAACATCAAATTGGTATATCATACTCTTTTATTTGTGAGATAAAAAAAATTAGTGATTTAATTATTAAAGTCTAATTAAATTTACATATTTAATTTTTCTTTAAATTTGAACTTGTAACTTTTTAAAAATAACACATTTTTTAAGAATAAAATTTATTCAAATTATAATTATCTATATTATATTAAATATTTAAATTAACTCAACATAAATGTACATGGAGTAGACACATTAATGTGAAATAACATAGAATAATAATATACACATTTGTGTGAAATTGAAGTAAATGTTTTTATTATTACAAACTTTTTGTTTAAGAGGGAAGAGTAAACTCCAAATTTCAACATTGATATTGAAGCATGTTTTGGTTGGAGATAATAATTCAAACTTTTAAGTGGGATCATTTTATAGCGGGATCATTTTATGGTGGTACAACTTGGTGTTATGTTCCGATGAAAATTTAATTTCAGCATTGATATTGAAGCATGTTTTGGTTGGAAATAATAATTCAAACTTTTAAGTAGAATAATTTTATGTTGGTACAACTTTGTGGGTGTTATGTAGGATGAAAGTTTTAATTGGTTTTATGTACGGATGAAAGTCTTAATGTTTGATTTTAAGATTTTAGAAGGTAGTGTGAGACATTTGTTTATATATTTTGTAAAGTAAAAATTGAAAGGAATGTTTGAAATAGTAATATGAATGATGGTAAATTATTAAGGTTATAAGTATCTTTATATCATAATTGGGTTCCTGAATTTTAGTGATTTAATTAATAAATATTATGTGGATGATCCATATTTATTGATTTCCAATATTCTTTATCGTCAAAAAGGAGGGATGAAATTAAACACATACCTTAAATTTAAGAGTCTTTTTTAATTGTTTTTTATCATCATTTAAATGGTGTGGTTTTAATCCTTCAGACACCTTTGCTTCATGGATTAATAGTGGTGTTGCACACTTGCACATGTCCTTCATGGATTATTCCTTTGAAAACCTATTCTTCATGGATTAATGGTGCAACACGCATGCCCTTAGTTTATTTCTTCAAAGACCTATCATTTACATGTCACACAAAATTTGTATCGAGACTATGCATTCACCCAGGGTAACACAATTTTTTTCTACTGTCCAATCACCCATTACCCCGGGAGAAGATGTATTGGAACAATGTGTAATCATGATTATAGTAGTGAAGATGAAAAATTTGTTGTTTTAAATGAATAATAATTTAGTCGGGGTTTCTTTAGATCTAGAGGTGGAATTACATCACTCAAATAAGCACCCTTGCCCTTATCCTGATGCTGCTCTGATGAGAGATGAACCAACATCGTTGTTGTGCTTGATTCAACTCTTAAAGTTAACCACAATGAGAAATATGGGTTGATGTACTTGTTGGGATTTGGTGACAACGAATTCCTTTAATGATAGATCTGGATCCTATTATTCTCCATTGGTTACAACCAAATAGACCAAGTTAGAATATGGATAGGGATTGCATTTAATAATTAGTTTCTTGTGTGAATGTATAAATTCATGTAAGCCTGTAGAGGAAAAACAAGTGTGAGAAACAGAGTGAGAACTTGTCAATCTGGTGTAATCTCCATGATCTGAATAATAAGACAACCGATGCCTATGCTTGGTGGACGTAGCCCAACGTTTGGGTGAACCACGTGAAATACCTGTGTTTATATCTGTGTGTGATTGTTAATTATCATATGTGAATTGTGTCTTCCACATTGACAATTCTAACAAGTGGTATCAGAGCTGGTTGGAGGAGCTTCAAATTCTCGAAGGAGAACCAGAAGTGAAATCTGTGTGAGGTGCATCGATTTATACATCGTCGCAGGCCCCTCCTCTAGAAGGGTGCGACGGCATACTACTCACATTTTACACACGTTTGAAAACCTGAAATTTCCGCAGTCTAGTTGTGTATTACAGTGCATAAATTTTTAAAGTTAGCATCACTCCAAGTGAATCATGAGGTGCAGACTCACCGCACTCTAAGTGAATCGTGAGGTGCGGACTGGTCGAACTCCAATGGTAGCATGAGGTGTGGAAATGTGCATGATTTTCTTCTTGAAAATTTTAAGGTGTGGTTCTTTGGAAAAGTAAAGGTGGAGGAGTTAATTAAAGTAAAAAGTTTTTTTTAATTAAAGAGTCAAGTGGGTGGATAAGTTAAAAAGGTGAATTCTTATGGAGTAAAATTTTTATTTATAAATTTATTTATTAAACTTTTTTATATATTATTGAAAGGTTTTATGGAAAAATATATAAATTTTTATTATTATAAACCTTTTGTGGTTAACATTTAACCTTATTTATTAAGGATCCACATTTAACCTTATCCATCCACATTTAAAAGGATTTTATAAGAAGTGGACATTAGGAGATTTTTTGTGTTAATGTCTAAGATGCAGAGTTCAAAGTTTGAAGTTGAAAAGTTCAGCGGTAAAAACAACTTTGAGCTTTGGCAACTTAAGATGCGGGATTTACTAGTGCAACAAGGGTTGCAAAAAACATTGGCAGACAATTCAAAGAAACCAACAGCCATGACGGAATGGGAATGGGAAGATCTGGATGTGAAATATCTTAGTACCATTCATTTATGTCTGGTAGATGAGGTTTTGTTTAATATCGTAGGAGAGGATACAACATTAGGCTTATGGAGCAAGTTGGAAAATCTATATATGATGAAGTCCTTGACAAGCAGAATCTACCTGAAGAGACGATTGTACAGTTTGCGGATGAAAGAAGGTACAAAAATTGTTGACTATTTAAATACCTTCAATACCCTTATAGTTCAATTGACTAGTATGGAAGTTAAATTCGAAGATGAGGATAAGGCTATTACACTATTGTGTTTGTTGCCTGAGTCTTGGGATAATATAGTCACCTCTATTAGCTTTAGCTCAACAAATGTTTTAGATTATGACTATGTTGTGGGAGCTTTGTTGGCTGAGGAGATGAGGAGAAAATATAGTAAAGAAACCTCAACTTTAGAAGCGATGTTGGTCAGAGGTCGAACTAAGGAGAAGAATGAGAGAAGTTTTTCTCGATCTAATTCAAGACACAGAAAGTGTAAAGAAAAATGTTGGTACTCTGACAAAACAGGACATCTCAAGAAAGATTGCTAGAAGAGAACGAAATCTGAGGAAAAATCTACAAAGGAAGCAAATTTGGTTGTAACAAATTCATGTATAATTGATCAAGTTTTATCCGTTTATAGTAATTTACAATATCAAGAAGAATGGAAGTTAGATTCAAGTGCCTCCCACCACATGTGCTCACATAGAAATTGGTTCATTTCTTACCAATCTATTGATGAGGGTGTAGTGTTTATGGGTAATGGTATTCCCTGTAAAACTATTAAGGTTGGCAATATTAGAATCAGGTTGTTCGATGGTATTGTTAGGGAATTAATGGATGTTAGATATGTACCTAACCTTAAATCAAATTTGATTTCATTGGGAGTGTTGGACTCTTGTGGATATAAGTATACCAATCAAGGTGGAGCTCACACATTGTCGAAAGGGAATTTAGTAGTGATGAAAGCAACAAAGGTTAATAACCTTTATAAGATAGAAGGGAGTACTGAAGTAGCATCTGAAGTGAAAGATGTATCTTCTTGTTTATGGCAGAAGTATCAAGGTCATAAGAGCAAGAAAGAATTGCAGGTACTGGTAAGCACTAAATCATTTACAGACTTAAAATCTTTATTTTTGAATTCCTACTTGTTTTATATCTCTACAAGTTATGATGATGGTATAAAGGGATGTTGTGTGTGGGATCCTACTTATCACAAGGTCATCATTGACAGAGATATTATATGTATGGAACAACCAAAAGGGTTGATTCAAGATCACAACGGTAAATTTGTTTGAATGCTATATAATTTATTGTATGGCCTAATGGTACCCAGGCAAATATGCAAGATATTTGAATCATTCATAGTGAATTAGAATTTTTCAAAGGGTAGGAATGACTATACAGTTTATAGTACATTCACAGTCTTGATGTTATTTGTTGATGATATGCTCGATGCAAGCCAAAGCATGGATAAAATTAGTAAGAAATAGACTCAGGTGGACAGGACAATTCAGATGAGGAATCAAGAAGCAACAAAACAAATTATGGGCATGGAAGTACATAGAGATGGTAATGGTAAGTTGTGATTGGAGTTCAGTATGAACGTTGTAAAACCAGTTTTTATCCCTCTTTCTTTCCATTTAAAGTTTTCTTCAAGCATAGGTCTTTTCTATAAAGAAGAAAATGTTATGTCTCATGTAAGCTCGGTGGGAGGTTTGTTGTATGTGATGAAATGGTTAAGACCAGATCTTTCACATGCTAATGATGTTGTCAGATACGTGACAGATTCAGGTGTTGCAGTGAAATGTGTGCTTCAGCGTTTGAAAAGCATAAATGTCACCTATAATGGTTACATTGAGATGGTTTGTGATAATTGTAATGTATATTTTACAGGTGTTTTGGATAGGAGGAGATCTATCACTAAATGTGTCTCACAACACAATTGTGGAAGACATGTTGGAGGTGGAGTGACCCCTCAGGAAATCCAAACTCGTGCAAGTCACACAGGCGAGATCATGAAACTAGTTTTATTAGAGAAGTTGCATTGGTGCTTGGCTTCTCTTGGTTTGCAGAAAGGGTGATGAACAAAAGGAAGGAGCAAGGTATCAGGTTAATTGTTGTCAAGGTGGAGATTGTTGTGATTTGGTGACAATGAATTCCTCTAATGATAGATCTGGATCCTATTATTCTGCATTGGTTACAGCCAAATAGACCAAGTTAGAATATGGATAGGGATTGCATTTAATAATCAGTTTCTTGTGTGAATGTATAAATTCATGTAAGTCCATAGAGACAAAATGACTAAGTGTGAGAGACAGAGTGAGAACTTGTCATTCTGATGTAATCTCCATGATCTGAATAATAAGACAACCAATGCCTATGCTTGCTAGACGTAGCCCAACGTTTGGGTGAACCACGTGAAATCTTTGTTTTTATATCTGTGTGTAATTGTTAATTATCATATGTGAATTATGTCTTCCACATTGACAATTCTAACAGTACTATAGTGCATTTATCAACTTCAATCCATATGTTTAGGATTTTTGATATATTAATTTGATTTGACAAAACTTTATCAATTTGATTGAGAAGGATGGGTCATGTGGGTATAACATTTGGCAACTTTGATGATATATTCAAGTTGGAAGCGTTCAGGACTAGAGTTTGTCTCCACTCTTATTTGTATTTTTTGGTGTGGGATCTGTGCTGTCCTATTGTTAGTTCTATTCTGTAATGGGATTTTTTTCTTATCCTTTTGATATTTGAAGAGATTTATTTGTGTTGGACATGTAATTCTTGGGATAAGTTGGAAAATATCAATGATTGCATTTTGTATTTTTATTGAACTTCATATTAATGAAATAATCATCCTATGAAGTTATGATTTCTTTCCACTCTCATAGTAACAACAGTGGTATCATAGTCAGAGTGACAGTGCTATCATAGTCAAAGCGTTAACTCCATGAGTATAGTCGTGGAATTTTCTAGTCTGTTGAAATGTCTCTGTTGTCCTGCCTATCTCTCTACCCTATGCGCTCTGTTTTATTCCCCGCTTTCTGGTTTATTCTCTACAAAGAAAACGGTAATTTGATTCCCCATCTCCTCACTGATCATCCTCCTTTTGTATGCACCCTCTTTTTATTTAACTCGTTCTTGTCTATATACGTTATTTCTATTGCACCAGAAATGTATGCTACCTCTATTCACTCTCTAATGGTTTGATTCACTGTCATTTTTACTCAAACCCTAAATCTGTTGATGCCCAATCCCAAAACGCATGCTCCAAGATATGGGCTCTCTTCACACCTGAGATATGACTTAATTCACATGCTCCAAGATATGGGCTCTCTTCACACCTGAGATATGACTTAATTCACACTTGTAAGATTTCAATCCGCACAATCTCATTCACTGCTTCGACCTCACCTTAATGTTGCTGCTAGAAACTTTCACCACGTTGGAAACCGTATCACTCACTCCATCTCTCATGCATGCCATGACGCAAACCATCGCTCACGCCTCTCTGCGATTTTGAAGCGTTGTACCTCAGATTTAATCCAACAACTATGTAAACCGTGTGAGCAACCTATGTGCTGGTGATATGTGGAAACACCGGTTTTGTAGATGCAGTTCGAAGAAAGAAAGATTGTAGAACAATTTATAAGAAAAGAACGCCATGATTTGGACAGAAGAGATGGGTTGCTGACGTAGATCTTGATTTCCAAATATCAACTTAATCAAAAGCCCAAGCATTCTCATTTCTAATCGTCACCTCTTTTTATGAACCATGGATCAGTGCAATTAGATATTATGGGCACCCAGACGAGAACGAAATATACACGAACCAACTCACAACATTTTCCCACCCTCTCAGTCTTTGTCCAAGCACAAAGGGATGCTTTAAACGCAGAAACAAAATATACACGGACCAACTCACAACCTTTTCCCACCATCTCAGTCTTTGTCCAAGCACAAAGGGATGCTTTAAACGCAGAAACAGTGCAAGGTGACAACATTAAGAATCTCGAGCCATGAATCTCGAGCCATTGTTGATGCATTATCCTCATGGACTTATTGAAATCTTATGCACTTGTCAAGTGCATTTAAGTGATGCATTGACCCTCATTGTATTCTTGGTGTAGTTATACTTTTATTGGAGCAACTTCATTATAAATAATGCTACATGAAGATCAAGAGCACATTGGTCTTCAAAGAAGCAAAATCACTAAAGAAAAAGCAAAATCAAAAGAAGAAGCCTCCAAATTAAAGACAAAAAGTAGCATGCATGGTAGAAGACCAACCATTGCTACCTCAAATGAAGAAGGTGAAATATGGGAAGACAAAGACCAGAAGACATATGTTGTAATATCTTCAACAATTAGTGAGGAGGTGAACCATCAGATTTCTTCTATCAATGATTCAAATGAATTGTATGACACACATTCTGAACTTGAAGTCATAAGACTAATATTGAATTTATTCAACCTAGAGATGAGGAATGATGACCATATGGCTTTAACTTTAGAAATCTAAAGACATAGTACATGACATTTAAGCCACCAGATCAAATATTGATCTCCCTCTCACAATCTTCATTAAGGCACTCTACCCTAGATATTCTCACTACCTTGAATCACTCCAAGAAAGTGATCAAATGAAATCCATCACATTTGACACATTTGACAAGATAGTGAAGAAAGTTGGAAATCATGAGAAAGCCTTTGGAAAGAAGTCAACTCCTCCAACTTGTGAGAGTATTTACTTTCATCGGAAAGGTAAGAGTACACCACATGAGTCTTCCATAGGAGAGAGAATTATAAGTGGACATGGACATGGAAGAAAGAGTTTAAGAGGCAGGGGAGGTAGACACAACCTAGGTGATAGATCCAATCTTCATTGTACCCATTGAAAAAAGAATGGGTCATATGAAGCAGATGATTGCAGAGTTCCATGGGACAAGATCAAAGAAGACATACAAAACAAGAAAGAGGACAATGGTAAACCTTCAAAACCAACAAAAGTTAATCCACCTGAATCTGCTCATTACACTACGTCCTTGAAAATATGCATGGATTCATGACACATACACAACCTCTCACATGAAATTATGAAGAGACTTTTTTTAAGACTTCAATGACAATGTAGATAGCATAGTGCATTTTGTAGACAATTCCAGCCTCAAACCCTTAGGATTGGGCACCATTATATTGAAGTTGCATGGATTCCTAGATTTTCTTGTGCACAATATACTCTATCTTCCTAAATTGAAAAGGATCTTTTTGTCCCTTGTGCACATCAGCAAGGCCACTATGTTCATATGATCGGTGGAAAAGTTGAAATACAAAAGGATTCTGATAACATGCTTGTTATGACCAGAATGGAAGACGGAAGACTATTGAAGGTGAAAGAGACATATTTCCATACATAAAATGTTGCATACATCATGGTGAATGTATAATTTCATCTAGTCTTTTGTGGCATGTTATATTTCGTGATATCAATTATTATAGTCTCTGTTTATTGAGAAAGAATGGTGTTTCTGGTTTTCCTACTATTTCTAGGAAAGTGAAACAATGTGATGTGTGTATCCTTGTAAAGCATAACAAACATCCATTCCATGATTCTACTTCCAAAGCATGTAGAAAACTTGAATTGATTCATTCTTATTTGTGCGACCCTATTTTTGTTCCTTCTGCAAATGGGAATACATATATAATGTTTTTTGTTGATGATTAAATCATAAGTTTTTGAAACATTTAAACATTTTCCTGTATGGATTCAAAATGAAGATTGGTCTCATATTATCTCTCTCTACACTGATAATGGAAGAGAATATACATCTAATTAATTTGAAATCTACCTTCACCAACATGCGATCAAACATCAAACCATAGTTCCATACAATGCCCAACAAAATGATGTAGTTGAATGAATGAACATGACACTCCTAAATATGATTCGTTCCATGATGTTTTTCAAGAATGTTAATTTGATGTTTTGGGATGATGCAATTCTATGTGCAGTTTATGTCAAAAAAATGTGTCCATCTCATGATATTAAAAAAAATACTCATGAATGTGGTATGGCCACATTCCTTCAGTGAGGCATCTCAAGGTCTTTGGTTCCACTTGTTATGCCTTGATTCTTGAGCAAAGAAGCAAGCTTCATGCAAGGAGTTAGAAGTCCACCTTCTTGGGGTACTCAAATACCACCAAGGGGTATCGTCTTTACAATGAGTCAAACAAGAAATTCATCCTTTATAGAGATGTGATCCTTATTGAATCCACCAAGAAAGATGAAATTGATGAGAGGCATATTGATCATTTGGACAAATTCACTCGTGTAAAGACATATCATGAATTTGATGATGAGATTCCACATCTTGAAGGAGGAGTCCTTATCTCGGGTCAATCCTTGGAATCTCCCTTTGAAGCACCATCTTCCCCTCATGAATAAGTTCCTTCCACTTCATCAAAACCTGAAGCTCATTTGGATGATGTGATCGAAATGATTGAAAAGTTGAGGATTGATGAGAGCTCAACACCATCTCAATCAACTGAGTAGCCCGGATCATCTTAGAAAGATCAACCAAATGGCTCACTAAAACACTTAAAAGTTTTCATCCCAATGAGGTTGGAAAGACAGGAACTAAAATGTCCTCAAAACAAGATGGTGGTAATGTAGATAATTCAAATTCAGGTGATGTAGATGTCATAGATGCATCATATGATTGTGAGTTGAATTTATCTACTAACCATGAACTGAATTCATTTAACTAAGTCACTTCTCATGATGAATTGAAAGAATCCATGCATAAGGAATATGATTCTCTCATCAAGAATGGGACTTGGAAGTTGGTAAATACTCCATTTGGAACCAAACCGATCAACTACAAGTGGGTATTCAAAAACAAGTATAGATCATATGGCTCACTTGACAAACACAAATCAAGGCTTGTGGAAAAAGTATTTGAACAGAAATATGGTGTTGATTATGAGGAGACCTTTTCCCCCAAAACAAAATGGGATACCATCTGCACTCGATTCTCCATGGAAACATAGAATGGATGGAAAATTCATCAAATAGATCTGAAGATTGCTTTCTTGAATGGAGACTTGAAAGAGAATGTGTTCATGTCTCAACCATAAGTATTTTTTGTGAATGGTCAATAACATAAGGTATGCAAGCTCATCAAATCCTTGTATGGATTGAAACAAGCACCATGAACATGGTATGAAAAGTTAACCAAGCATCCTTTGAAATTGAATTTCAAGGATTTCAATCTTGAAGATGCAACTTTGTTTGTTAAGAAAGTTGGAAATTTTTTTGTATATCTTTTAGTATATGTAGATGATTTGTTAATAACAGGGAACAATGAGAGTTGCATTGAATCCATAAAGAAATATTTGAATAAATGCTTGGAGACGACAGATTTAGGACATCTTCACTACTATTTGGGAATTGAAGTGATTTAAAATCCAAGGTACATATACATCTCCCAGAATAAGTACATTGGTTAACTGTTGAACAAGTTTGGCATGGATGAGTGAAATCTAATTTCTACTCCAATTGAATATAATTTGAAACTCACATCAAAAGAAGAGAATAAATTTGAGGATGCAACCAAGTATAGACAGCTTGGGGGAAGTCGTATCTATCTTACTACCACTAGACCATACATTTCATTTATTTTTGGGATTCTTTCCAGGTTCATGCAAAATCCTTGTGAAGGACATTGGTCTCAAGATTTTGGACTCAGGTAGTCTATGGTAGACAACTTCAACCTGATTAGATATTCTGATTAAGACTTTGATGGGGATAAGGAAAATGGAGTATCAGATTCATGCTATCTCATGAGTATTGGATTAGTGATTGTCTCATCGAGATCACGCAAACAATTAGTTCTAATAGATTCCACAATAGAGGTAGAATATGTGGCATCTACAGAAGTGATAACAGGAGATTATGTGGCTGAGGAAAATACTTGAATATTTGAGGGAGAAATAAGTGAACTCTATTCCTTTTCTAGTTGACAATACTTATGCAGTCAAGTTGGCCAAGAATCCTAGATTCCATGATATAACAAAGTATCAATTGATTCAATATCATGTAGAGTCTAAGACAATTCCCTTGACACATTGTTCCACACATGAGAAAATTGTGGATATCTTCACCAAAGTACTTGGAAGAGAAAAATATGAGAAGTTTGGAATGATGTTTGGATTCACACACACCCCTTTATATTAAAGGGGGGAATGTTGGACACGTAATGCTTGGTATTGCGGTCTTTGTAACAGTAATGTACATATGAAGCATCGTAGGAAGATTCAAACATTGGAGAAGACCAACGGTTGCAATTTGTATATTTATTGAGCTTCATGCTAATGGAATAATCATCTTGTGGAGTTATGATTTTTTCCCACTCTTGGCCTAAAAATTTGAATGGTTATGTGATGGGACGATTTATTGTAACCTGTGATGGAATGATGAATGTAGATAAGATGACTTTGTGGCATTGTTTGTGGTCACTTTCAGGTTTACCATGGGCAACCACATCATGGTCTTATTGATCTATATGTAACTTAATACTTATTCTCTTCTTATATCTTTTTACTTTAGAAACATTTTGAGTCATGGAGGGTTCATTCACAACAGGTGTGTTTTCTTTCCCAAAGAAATTTTTGTTATACAAAACATACATTTTTTCTCTGTCGCATATAAATTGTACCAAGAGTTAACCATTTTCTTGATATCCTTTATGGAGGGTTCGTGGGTTCACTTTCTCTTCTTTTTAATTATTCTACCACCCAAATACACCAAAACTTATGTGACCCTCATAATGTCCCTTAAATATAATATTATTCATATCCTTTACACCATGGGTTCGCGGGTTCCCAGACTCGCAGACTCATCCTCACATTTCCTCCATGCCCACCACACCACCACCCCATTATTCTATATACATTACCTTTGTCACATTTCTCGAGTTCCATTTAATGTTATTCCTACAAAAATTCATTGCTAATTGAATTATGAAAAGGAAGTTATTGATTGTATATGTCTCGAGAGTTCACCATCTACACTAGAATGTCCATGAGAAAGCTTCAAATTTTTGGAGACACAATAAACCTCTTCGCATGAGAAGACTACAATTTTCACTAGTCAAGGTCTTACTGGTATTTCACAACATTGCCTCTACCATATAGAAATGAAAATAAGACTTGGACATCATGTATTTATCTAGCTAGATGTGTTCCTGAAGTTTTTCAATTGCAAAGACATGGTCTCCTAATGCATCGACAATTTTATTCAAAATCGAAGGGCAATTCTGCTACACAATGGATGCCATGTCTTTTTAGTGCCTTCAACATTCAGAAAAATTTTTAAATCACCAGAGCCGACTATTACATTCAAAGGAGATGCAGATAAAATTTTCCTTAAGGAGAAGAACAACGGATTAGATCTTCTGTAAGAATACTTAGAAGATCCTTCAATAATGCCATAGGATATATCCATAATTCATGTTAGTTCATTGAAAAATACTTATCAAGAAGTAGCATGATTTTTTACTAGAATTACAGGATAAGAGTCTATGGCAACCATTCCACAGTTGGATCTTTATATCTTATACTTTATAGTCCATGAACAAGCAATTTTTTATTGGGAAAAATTTATCTCTACTAAAATTTCTTCACAACTGTCAAATTTTAAAGACACTAAGAAGTTCTACATGGCCTTCTACTTGATATTTTATATTACTTACTATCATATCTTCAAGGGATTGAATATAGGGAAAATGGTCAATTGTAATGTTGATCCTATCATAATTTGGTATCAAGCCCTTTGGAGGAAAAAGGTTGCTCACTATTTTTATGAAGTATATAATCAATTTGTGTTTATTTTTAAGAATCTAATCTTTGGAGAAAATACATCCAGATTGTCACTGGAGTCATTAAATTTTATGAATAAGAAGAGGATCGTAGAAGACATGAAAAAATACAATATTATAATGATTTATTGCTCTCATGAAAATTCATGTATCTTCCTTACTGTGTTCCAAATAGATTATTTGTTGTTGAATTGGCAAGACAATACAAGTGCTCATTGCATTTATTCTATGAGAAAAAGAAGAAGTAGTTTATCCCACTACCTTGGAAGGTCGATGAAATATTTCTAAGAGGAACTTCTAAAATTGATGAAGATGCTACACATTTTGATCAATATAACATGAAATTTGAAAAAGAGATTAACGGATTTGACCCTAATCATCGTTTTCATGATCACATGGTATTAGTTGGATTCAATAATACACTTATTAATACTTTTATATTTGGAGAAGAAGAATGAGACAACCATGATCCTCTGACTGAATGTGTTGAAAGGAAAGTAGGTGATATTGAAACCATCATAAGTACCACAGACCAGTATAAGAAGAAAGGAAAACCCTCTAATGAAAAGAATGATCAGTATCTAGGATTATTTCCCAAAAGAGCACCCTTTCCAAAAACAACTCTCAGTCTACAACATCTCAGTAGAAAAATCCTTTAATGAATAATTCAGATGATGGAGGTGATAATTTATAAAAACCCTCCTCAAGGAAAATTGGAAAAATATCATGAATTGCAAGTAAAAGGAAAGAGGACTAATTCTCAACAAGAAATTGAAGAGCACATACCTGAGTGTGAGATCCATATCAAAGACATGGATTTAGAAGTTGATCTAGAAAATATATAATTCCCTGATGATGAAGAAGAATGAATACAAAAAAATATACAACATGTGGTCGAAATCGCGATGCAAGACAAAGAGTTTTTAGAAGAAGATTCATTTTCTGTACATAATGCTTTATTTGATAAAGACTCAAAAAAAATTATTTTTGAAAGAACCTTTTCAAAAAATAAAAAGGAAAAACTTTTTCTACATTTAACCTTAATAACATGCTTCCACATGGAATCACTAAGAGTCATTAGATTACAGAAGATGCTCTGGATGTTTCAATAGATGATATGGACGCTAAAAATGTGAGAATTAAAGAAAGGATACAAGAATCATAGTATACTTTAATGCCTTCACTAATATTAGCCACCCATGTTGCAACAATTCAACATGGCAAGAATTTTGAGAAAACTCCAGAGTCAAGTTTAAGATTAAAAGGGACTTCAAGCTTACTTGTTGCAATTAGACATTATGTTGAACAAAATATTAAGAAAATAATGTCTCTTATTTTAAATACATGGGATCTAGCAAGTAGCTTTGTTTCTCTTGGTTCCAAGATTCAAAATACCAGAGAATATTTGAGAGTTGACATTGAAAATCATGAATTGTTTTTCAAGGATGGACTTGCCACATTTATTATGAAGGTATCAATAATGACTGGATATGAAAGAAAAAAAGAAGACTTATCTTCTCGAGCTCTTATAAAACAACTAAAGGAATGTTGGATTCAAGGAATTAATGTATTAAGAGAGTTATCAATTGAACTCAATGACTTAACATCCAAAAATACTGAAGATTATTCTAAATTGACTAGAATAGATCTTGTGGGAAGCATCATTGAAGTAGAAGATCCAAAACTAATATCAAACTCAATGCTTCAAACAAGATATCAGTTCAAAGGAAGCATGGAAAAATTAAATAAATTTTCAGCAGAGAAGTTCAATAGTATGATTGAATATACTGAAGATGATATTGATAATTGTCTTGTTGAATATGCTAACAGAAATGAGGATATTGAAACTACATTGGAAAATATTTCAATTGACTATAGAGAATATAAAAATGAATTGTTCAAAATCAAATTCAAACAAGAGATGATTGTTGTTCATTTGTGACAATATATTGAAGAATGGTTAAAAAGAGATTTAATCAAGACTACCAAGGGTCCAACAGAAGTAGTTGATATCGGTCGTATAACCGTAAAAAATAAAGATATAAAAAGAACATCAACAAACAAATGAAAATAAGAGAGATTCATCAAAGCAAGTCTAAAGATCATATATATCCCAAAATGTTTCTTTTTCTAGATCATAAATTATCTAGTTACATTTATTATTTCCTTGAAGAACTTAATCGATTTTTGATCTTTTCTTTCATTTTCTTTCCAAGTCTAACCTTGCTCTTTCTTTGATTCAACAACTCCATTCTCCTCTCTTCTTTTTTATTTTATGGTCCACATGAGCTCCAATCCTTGTCCTTTTGGACAAACACATTAATTTTTCATCAGACTGCAAAGTCTTTATCATTTTTTAGAAAATCCCAAAGAAACAATTAGGGGTTAATTTTGACTGTATCTTTGAACTCTTTGAGGATAAGATATTTGAAATTGATTCATCGAAATCTTATTTTGATTCTAATGAAAAACTCTTTTAAGGTTCTTGTTTTTATGAATGTGATGAATGTGAGATTTGTCTTTTCTATTTCTCAAAATATGTATAATTTGTATATATTATCTCTGTTAATTTTACACTTCATGAGAGAAGGTTCCTGGTCCTTTTCTTAGGAACTGTTGGTACATATATTCATCATTTTTTTTTATCTTAATTTAGCAATAAATATTTTTAGATTTTTCTATATAGCACTCTCCCATTTATATATATCGTCTTGAAAAAATGAGAGAATAACTTTTAGAAAAACTTAAAGAGGAGTTTCACCTCTATAAAAGCACAGTGGGATTCATATCCCCGTGAGGTTGTTTTTTGGGTCTTAACAGATTCAAACATAAACAGGTCCCCTGCAGCGTTTTCTGTTGGATCACTCATGTCCTCAACTCGATCATGACTATTTCCTTTTGAATTTCACGACCCGTTGTTTGCTAAGCCACATGAGAGATGTTATTTCATCTAGGTTTGATATTATGTCATCCTTATCAATGTTTTTTCTTTCTTAATTAAACTTGCAGCAAAAGACAAATAGTCACATATAGTCACCCATGGGAAAACATAGTGTCGAACACATCTTGATGTTGCAATGAATCGAACATAGACCAATGTCGCCAAGTGATGAACATAGCCTGACATCGCATTTTTTCGAACATAACTTAACGTCACGATGTGATGAACATTAACCCCAAAGTCGCAATGTGGCATACATAAAACAATATGTTGCAATGTAACGAACAAAAAAATCAATGTCACAATATATAATTGAATAATTATAATTAATGTATAATGTATTATTAATATATTGATTAATTATTGTATTAATACATTAATCAATTATTATATTAATATAATAATGGATTAACGTATCAATACTTTATTGTATTAATGAATGTATATGCATTCATTAATTAATGTATGTGAGTATCTTCATTAATATATTAATTAATATATATCAATATTAAATAATTTATGTGTATTTAAATAATATATCAACATTAATTTATTAGTGTAGTTAATTAATAAATGTATAATTTAGGTAATCAATGCATAATTAATTCATGTATTATGTATTATTGTATTAATACAATGTATTAATAATTAAAATTGGTTGTGTGATTATGTAAAAGTGCTTAATTATTAATGTATTAATTTAGATAATTAATGAATGAATGTATAATTTGTGTAATTAATTTATAATAAATTAATGTATAAATATAATAATACATAATGAATGTATCAATACTTTAATTAATGTATTAATGTTTTAATACATTAATAATTGTATTAGTGTATCATTACATTATTTATAGTTTTACCAACATGTATTAATTAAGTATGGTCAACTATGTTTTATTAATTTTTTTCTATGCACAAACTATCAACTAGCCAAACCATATTATAAAAGTAGTTGATATAAGCTCATTAATGTCATTAGTTTGAAAAGGTTGAAAATGACTTTAATTAATGTATTAATGTTTCAATACAATAATTAATAAGTTAATAATTGTATTAGTGTATCAATACATTATTTATCTTTTTACTAACTAAGAACTGCCATATATTAATCAAGTATGGTTAACTATGTTTTATTAGTTCTTGGTCAATTATATTTTATTAATCCTTATTAACAGAAAATATTGTCAAAAAATAACAAAAATTTAGAATAGTTAAAGTAGAACTTACTAATCCTCCTTTCATTTTCCACCTTTCCAAACTAATGATACTAATAAGCTTATATCAACCATTTTTATAATGTAATTGTGCTAATAGCTATGTAAAATGGGGTTTGGGGTTTTTCATATTGAAGATAACCATTTGTAGAAGAGGTTTGACGGCAAGATTATTGACGATCATGTAAGATAGCAGCATGAATAACGATTTGTTTAAAAGTCTACGGCAAGGTTTTAGTAAGCGCACGCAAGATAGCAGCATGAATCATGATGGTGATTTTAGGAAGAGCATGTAAAAGAGCAACATCATCAAATGGGTAATGAAGTTATTTTTAATTCGATTATAAATTAGAATTAGGGTTATTAATTTAGGTTTAAGTTTTTTTTTAAGTTAATATTATAAAATTTAAAGACGGACATGTAAAATAGCAACATGAATTATGGTAGAGATTTATTTGTAAATTAAAATTGTAGATGACAGGTGAGGAACTTATGACATGATGAGCTTATCTTTAATTAGATTATATATTTGAGTCATTAATTTAGGGCTTCAGATGAACTCATCATTACATCATAGCATAATGACATTATTTTTAATTTGATTATATATTTATAGATTTGGGTTATTAAATTAGTTATTTGCTAAATGTTTTATTTTTTGGGTGTTTTTGGTAGGAATTGGGTTGAATCCAGCTATGTAAATTTGGACAAAATTTCTATTTTTTGTGGTTTAAATTGTCTTTCTGAATGCACAAATGAATTCAGCATGCTTAAAACTCCGAGACATTGAGATTATACAAACTTAGTCACTCAAATCTGCAAATACAACTATTCATCACCAAATTACAGGAAAAATCAATTGAAAAAAATGGCTATAAAATCCCCCAAAGGTAGAACGTTTAGAATACTACATTAAATTAAATTAGGTTTAAGTTTTTTGAGATTTGTGAATTGACTTGGATTCAGGCCTGACATGACTGGAATTTATAATTAATTGAGATTTGTGAATTGAATTGGACTGGGGCCTCCCATGACTGGAATCTATAATTGAGATTTGTGAATTGGACTTGTTAATGAAGTGCGGTGTTGAAAATTGCAGCGTAAGAGCTTGGTCCTTCAACTAGCTCTCTTGAGTGTGTAAATAAATCCGCTGTATATTATTCATTATGAACAACATTTGTTTATAGTGCCGTACTATGGCAACACTCAGTGTTTTACGTGTTATGCTAATCGCTGTGGTTGGTTTCTATGCTCTGTTATATCATGGAAGTTGCACCAGCAATGAAGCAAAGGCCGAGACGAAAAAACTTGCCACTGATCCACCCAGTAACACTTTAAGAGCGAATCTCATACGTCGGGACTGTCGTATCTCTCCGCTACTGGCCGGCCCGAACTTTTCAAATGCGGAACGACTGAGCCGTGCTATTGAACGAAGTCACAACAGGCAGCACAGGTTGCAGCGTTCTACTTCCCTCGAAGCTAAGAGTTACGACAGCCCCATAACTATTTCTGGAGACGGTGAATTTTTGATGCAGATGGCGATAGGATCTCCGGTTCCGTTAAATTTGCATTTCATCCTCGACACGGGCAGCGACTTGATCTGGACACAGTGCCAACCCTGTGGTGATTCATGTATTATTCAGAATGATCCAATCTATAATCCCTCGGAATCGTCGTCTTACAGCAATGTTTCTTGCTCTAGCCAATTTTGTTTAGCCTTCAACGCATCTAATAAATGTGATTATGCATGCGGTGTCTGCGATAACCGGGAAAATTGCCTCTACAATTATGTTTATGCAGATTTTTCGTATACCGCTGGAGTCTTAGGTTACGAGACGTTCAGTCTGGAGACAGCAGCTTCCTCAACACGGACATCCTTTCTGAACCTTACGTTCGGCTGCGGTCGCGAGCAAGGCGGTCCTTCAACCGCTACTTTCTCCTACTCGGCCGGTATAATCGGTCTTGGAAGAGGGCCTCTATCACTGGTTTCCCAGATTGGATCCTCCATTAACAACATCTTCTCCTATTGTTTAGGATCCATTTATAATGCTTCACAGATCAGCCCTTTATTCTTGGGTAGGGTT
>ML835615.1:30609-48094 GCA_009831015.1 Picea engelmannii | reverse complement strand
GCACGATGGTGTATAGGATAGTCCCTATAGGTATGTCATGAACGTATCAGATAACAAACTTTCCGCTATGTCTCTCACTACCTGGCACACAATGTGTGCTGACATAATGGCTCATAGGCTCGCCACCTCCTCTACTACATGTCATTGTAACTCAAGCCCTCGATGAGAAAACCTAGTCAAAAAGTAGATATCCTTGATATCTGTCTCAAGGATGTGAGCCCCCACATGGAATACCTATTGGTATATGTCCCGCATATGGACTAAGTATTCGAGCAATCTTAATTGGGCCCTCATGCCCTGGACCTTGAAGAATTTGAGTATTCCACACTGTCGAAGGGAAATTACCGATCCTAGGTCATTCCCAACAAAGTAATCTTCATTCTCATGCTCCCTCTTTCTCCATTCCAATATCTTTACTATAGAAAATATGGAATGGAACATAAAATAGGCATTAACATCTTCATCTTTCTCCTGGACACATTTCATTGGTAGAAACATCTTAAAAACATTTTTACTTTGCACATGTCGCAGGCTAGCTAGCCCATACAGTGCGGGATCATCGTACTGTAGCTTAAAGGTCACCTGCGATGACCCTGGGTATTCGAAGGGAACGATACAGGGCAACTGCGACGACCTCCGGGCGCAAGTATCCTACAAAATGAAACCTAAAAGAACACTTCTAACCAATGAAAAGTAAAAATGAATCCATGAAAAGTTGAAGGAGGTGAAAATTACTTGTCTTGCGAAGACCGTTCGCCAAAATGATCAATCATGCCTCTCGCGATCCACAGTGGAAGTTTGAGGTAAAAAGAGGGTTTTTGGAACAACGTTTGGGTGCAGTAACAATGAAATGGTAAAAGAGGTTTTTACTCCATTTTATTAACTTTTTACTTTTCTATTTCATTTTTCATATATTATTTTATGTATTTCGCCCAAACCCTAGACTTTTAATGATGTCACAAGTGTTTGATTTTTCGCAGGTGAGAAATCTAGGAGTGGAATATTGAACATGGGTACATTTTTTTGGTTTGCTTCTATACATTTGTCACATGTACAGATTCTTTTAGAGTTTTTCAGGAAAAACTCCGAGCTTAGGCTTTGTTCTTTCTTATGCTCGTAAATCAACAAGAATGTAATCGAGTATACTTTTATCACATTTTCACACTCGTAAAGGTTATACGAAAAAGGAACCCCCTGAAGTTCCCTTTAATCTCTTTTCAGACTCTCTAAACATGAAAATATTGCCGAGCGACCTTGTTATTTTCATGCTCGTAAAAGTGTTTGAAGAAAACATTCAATGAGACGTAGGTTATCACTTTTTCGGTGTCATCGAATTAACTTACGAAAAAGGAACTTGTGGAGTCCCCTTTAAGTGTTTTTCAAACTCTCTAAACATGAAAAAAACCTATGTTTTCTCTCTTTGGACTTGATAAACAAACATTGAAAGAGTCGTATGGGACATAACCATTCCTTCTTAGGGTTCGTTAAACATACTCTGAGGGAATTGTCTGAAGGATGAGCTTACATCAACAAGAATATGTTATCCTCCTCAAGATTGTGTAAAAATAAAGAGGGACTCGCCAGAAATGGTGGGGTAAAGTTTGGGAAGAAATGTGTCTTTGCATCCTTGTTAGTGGCAGTAATAGTTTCTCTTGAACATGACACCCCACTTCATCATTGAATTTGGGTTGGGAAATCCATCTGTCTCTCATTTGACCACCTGCATGTCCATATGTTGGGTCCTTCTTGAGTCAGTGCTTCCCAAACCATTTTCATGTGGTTCCTATGTTCAAGAGAAGTCTAACCATAATAAGCCTCCTATTGAGTTGGCCATCTGCAGTTATAAATTTTCTACCATGTCGGCCTTCCCTGTGTCAGTTTCAAATCACCTCATGCTCTGATCTACCTCAAATCTGTTACTTATTTCATGTCATTTATGGGAGATACATCAAGGCCCTCCTATGACGAGTCTTTTCTTGTTGACTTTAGATCATTATCTAGGAACAAGACTTAGAAATCATTCAGTACCTTAGCTCTTGCATGCCTCAATGGCAAGTTTCTTCACTTTCAATAGTGGGTTCACATTATTGACCTCTGATTGGGACATTCCATTGAGTGTTCAACTTCAACTCATTTATTCACATTCGTTGGATTGTATTGGGGTACCTTGGGAGTCATTGACATCAATGGTGATTTCCCTCATACTTGTTAACAGTTTTCATCATTGACCGGTAATCACATGGTTAGATCCGTACTTAGGGATGATGGAATTGGACTTCAACACCTGTAATCACATGGTTAGATCCGTACTTAGGGATGATGGACTTGGACCACCCTATTCTAGCCTAGGTTGCGACGGAGTATTCATGTTTTGTATTGACACATAGATCCACTTTGTATGTCTCGTGGCTATGTACGAATTTGAATGATTTAGAGCCTAGATCCATAGTGTATTCTGGGTGGCTATGTCGATTCACCTTGACATGGATCCATGGTGTATATTTAGTGGTCATGACTCATTCAAAATTTTGTAAACTGAGTATGGGAATTCCTATCGCAGACAATGGCATATTATTATGTTGATGCTTGACTATTTGTAGGTTCTCGACTGATGCGCTCCTTGTTTTCGACACACACAAATTTTACAAAGTATTTCGGCTGTCAAGTTCCAGACTCATACTTTGGGGGGCATGCAGTTACACATTATTTTGGTCATCTTAATGATCCATTAACAAACATGTGTTCATGTTCCCAAAAGAGCCTATCTTCATGAGAAAGGTGACTCACTTTCTCTTCCAAAAAACCTTATTAAGGAGGGTCGTTGCAGGCTACACAATAAGTAGGGTGTGATGATTCCTAGTCATTGCAAGCTTCCCTAAAAATGGTTTTCGATGTCTCCAAAGGCTGCTATATAGATGGGGTGTGGCAATGCCAAAAGGCTAAGAAAAGGTCAAACTTCACGAAAGTTCTAGAAGGGGATCTTCTAAAAGATAAGGTGGCATATGTATGGTTGGGATCCTACTCAATTATCTGATTTGGTGGGATCATCCTAATCTCTTCAATCATCTCTATTTCCCCTATATAAAGAGCGATTTCTCATGGAAAAGGCTAAGTTGAATGAAGGTTGAATTGGCTAAGATTGTATGGAGAATTCCGAATTGGGTCTTTCTTGAGAGCTTCACTTTAGTTCATCAAGTCATTGTGGATCTTCTTCATTCAAGTTTGGAGCAAGTATGTGTGTTGGAGAAAAGGGTCATCGGAAGGGGACCTTGCAACATTAAGGCTTTGGTTGTAATCTCCACTTTCATTATTATATAATACAGTGATATGTTTCTTTCCCATAAAACTTATCTCATTTTATTGTATGATTCCTTGATCACATATATAAGTTCTCTTTGAGTATGCTATATTGCTTTCACTTTGGTTGGCTTGTGTTTTCTTGCCTATATGATATCACAGGAGCATTGAAGTGGAGCTAGGACGATGACGACAAGAGGAAGATATATTTAAACAATATGTCGCCTATCTTTTATTTTATAGTAAACTCAATGATTAGAGCTTAGGGAAAGCATCATGTCCTGTTTTGTTTTGTTCTAGATCTAGGTGGATTTAGGGAGATTTGTTTATGTCCCCATTTACTGATAAGTCCCATAATAATGATCAAAGGATCAACCAAAATGTACTAAGGAATTGACTATCCTGATCTGAGATGATGGTCTGTGGTTTCCAAAAATGTACCCACACTCATTCAAAGAAGAGCTTGGCAGTGGCTTCTACTGTGATTCTCTTCTTATAGGCGACTAGAATCGCCATCTTTGAAAATCAATCAACAACCATGAAAACACAGTGATTTCTCTGCTTGGTTGAAGGAAGACCCGAAATGTAGTCCATCGAGAAGGATTCCCATGTCCTGTTGGGAGTAGGAAGAGGGTTGTACATGCCTTTTTTTATTAACATTTAGTTTGGCAATGGCACAGGCAATGTAGGACCTGATATACTTGTTGACATCCTCTTGAATGTTTGGCCAATAGAAATTTTTCTACATCCTCTCGAATGTTTGTCCAATAGAAATTTTTCTACAACACTGCCACTATATTTTCTATGTCAAAGTGTCCTTCCAACTGATTGTAGTGAGCTTCCCAAATCATCTTAGCTTGCTCGCTTGATGGCACGAAGAGATGGAACATATGGCATAAAAACTTGTCCTAAATATGGAAACCGATGAAAATTATGTTTGTTCCTAGAATATGGTAGGTAGTGGCGAAGTCAAGATCTCTCTTACAGAGTTGGGGCCATCGATAGGTCTCATGTTCATAGGAGTGGAGAACCATGGTTAGTGTTTCAACTCGAGGTCAATTGAGGGAGTCGACGATGCGATTGATGCTCCATGTCTTATACATGATGTTGATATGGAACTGCTGCAAGTATGTGGACCACTTCTGATGGTGGTCATTCTGCAATTTTCCTTGTGTCTATATGAACTGCAGAGGATTATGATCAATGTGGATGAATGTCTCCTTCCCAATAATTTAATGCCTCCACTAGCAGTAGTATTTTACAATGGAGTACATTTCTTTTTCATAAGTGGGCTACTTACAGACAATATCTGATAACGTCTCACTATGATAGGCCATAGGATGTCCATGCTGAGTGAGAACTTTGCCCACAACATAGTATGAAGTATATATCTCAATCTAAAAAGGTTGTTTCAAGTTGGGTAATGAGAGCATTGAGGCTGAGCATAAGCGTTTCTTCAAATCATTGAACGTTTTCTATTATGACTGGCCCCACACAAAAGTTTCCTTTCCACCACCCTTGGTCACTTGGATGAGGGTCCATGCAATGTGGGAGAATCCAAACATCAACCCGCAATAGAAATTGACAAGGCCTAAGAATCTCCAAAGCTCAATGAGTGTTGTTGGGGCTAGATAGTCGCGGATGACCTAGATATTGGCTGGATCGACATGCACCCCATGCTCGTGAACAATGTATCTTAGGTATTGTACCCTGTTCATGCCGAAGGAGTATTTTTCCTAATTTTCATATAGCTTGTGTTGTCGCAGAGAGTACAGGACATGTTGAATATGATGCAAATGTTCCTACCAAATCCTTTTGAAGATAAGGATGTCATCCAAATACACCACCACAAAATAATTGGTGAAATTCCACAAGATATCATCCATCATCCTCACGAAAGTTGTCAGAGAATTTTTCAAACCAAAGGGCATGACCAACCATTTGAAAAGACCCTCTTTGGACTTGAAGGCAGTATTCCATACATCGATATGCTCTATTAAAACTTGGTGGTAGCCGGACTTCAGATCAATCTTACTGAAGTATTTTCCCCCCATTGAGATGGTTAAGGAGATTGTGAATTCAGGGAATTTGGTACTGGTTCCTGACTGTGATTTTATTTAGGGCCTGATAATCAATTCAGAGTCATCATGTCTCATCTTTATTCTACGCAAGTACAATTGGGCTTCTACAAGGTTATGCACTTGGTCATATGTGCCACTTTTTGAGCATCTCTTGGATTTGGTGCTTGATTTCCTCATTTTATGACAAAGAGTGGTGATAGAGAGGCCCATTGAGTAGCGGTGCACTAGGGCTTAGATCAATTGAGTGCTTGACCTGATAGTGTAGAGGTACCCTGGTGAGTGAGGAGAATATGTCTTTGTATTAATACACAACCTTATCCACTTGCTTCTGCTATGTGGAGAGACCTATCATGGAGTCCATAGATGTGGTTTCAACCTTCTACTCACTTTGAGCATGAATCATGAAGAAGACAAACTTTCTGGTCTGAGAGATGACCTTCATGCATTGCTTGGAAGAGATCAAGGAAACGACAGTAGGTGGGACTACCTCGAGTATCCTGTACAATTTCCTGTCCAAAGTAATAATAACACTATGAGGCCTAGAATCACATACAACATGAAATTTCCATAAACAAGGTTGGCCCAAAAGAACATCACAAACTTCAAGGGGAGAGACATCACCTGATACCTCATCTTTTAAGGGCTTGATGTCGTAGGGTAGGAGATAATTTTGGATGATGCACATATCACTCCCTTGGTGGAACCATCCTATTGTGTATGGTTGTGGGTGTTGTTGGGAGATCCAACCGCTTGATGAGGTTCTTCTGTCTACTGCTATCAACGATGAAGTGCAACATAGTACCCTTCACCCACATCTGTGAATGAAAGCGGAGCTCAAGTTCGTCTGGTTCATCAAGTTCATCGAGATGGACCTTGGTGGTAGAAACGGTGGAACTGGATTCTACATCAATGATCCATATCCATTTTTCTCATTCTAACTCAAATTCGTAGACCATTTCTGATTCATAGGATTTCACCTTGGCCACCAATGATTTCTTTGAGTGGAATCCAATGGTGTTATGTCAGGGGCCCTTATGGAACTCACACCACTTCCTAGTGTCTTTCTTTGTCTTCCCATTGTCCTTCTTTTTTTTTGGTTTAAAATGGTTGTCCTGAGGCTATCCATCCTTGTTGTACCCTTTTTTCTGTAGGTTGGGGCCGCCTTTGCCCTGCTTCTACTGTGAGGGTTCCACAAACCCAAACTGTCAAATATTTTGTTTAAGCTTCTGCTTGATTTTGACATCATATCGATAGGCCATGCCCAATGAAGAGATGTCCAAAAACTCCATTTATTTATGGATGTATCTATATAGACCGATGCAGTACTTGAACAGTAGATGTTTCTCAAAGTATTTGATACCCATATTGGTGCGCAAGGTATGGAAGGCATTGGTGAACTCAGACATTGTTTGGTCCCTTTCCTACCTGAGTGTGGTCCATCTTGTATATAAGTCATCATAACTTCCAATAGGGTAGAAGTGTTCCTTAATAACATCCACCAAAGAACTCCAAGTGGGTGCGACTACAAATAATGTAGATTTCTTTGTTTCCTTTTTCTCACAAAAAGTCTCCCACCAATATTTTACATGGGGAACAACCTTAAGGAACACAAATGTAATATTTTCTCTATCAAAAAAGTTATGGATAAAAAATACCCTTCTAGAAGGTTTAACCATTTTTCTATAACATCCACATATATTTGACCTTCAAATATAGGAATATCAAAATTGATATGTACCTTGAAGGGGGTAGAGCTTCCGCTCAAGGAAGATGCATCTCTTGTTGGTAGTCTTCGAAGGATTTGCCCAAAACTATCCATCATCTCGTTCCTCTGTCACGCGAGGGATTCCTCAAGCAATAGTTTAAAAGGATCTCCTACCCCATAGTCTCTTTTTTCTTCTCCCATGGGCAACCATCGGGTTTGGCGAAGCTGATCTTAAAAATGATCAATTGATTTGAGACCCAACTACTTATACCATGACCTCATTGGGGACATGCACAAAGAAACAAATCAAGAGCAGGCTGCTCTGATACCATTTATATAGATTTATGAGTAAACGAAATGAAACATAGATATATAAAAATAACAAAGATATATAGATAACAATAATAGAGATAGAGTGAAATTTAACTTCTATTCAATAAAGAAATATGCTGAAACTGTAAAATGCAGAATGAAACAACCTTGCTTGAATGGTGGTAGCTAATCTCTGAGAAGAGATGTGGCGAATATGTGCATTTTCATGAGAACATTACAATGAGGCCTCTAGGACGCTTTAGCATCAAGAAGTAATCAGAAAACCATAGACATACATAATCCTAACCCTATGAGATGAAGCGTCAAAATTCACGTGGGCCTCGATGGGGTAAGTTGGTACATCAAATTCCTGGGGTCGTAAATTTTGCATACAATCTTTGTTTTAGGTGCACGATAACCCATTGGAAAGGTCTATCCAATAAATACACATTTTTCCATCACACTCTAAGTGTGTCTATAGTGTGACTGTGGAGGGCCCAAAAAATGTTGGTTAGGGCCTCAAAACAACCCTAAAAGTTTAGGACCTGAAAAGATAGAAAATAAACTACCAAGATAAAAAATGTATGCAAGCCAATTGGAAGAGGTGGGTTTCCATTGATACCACTTGGATCATAGAGTAAGGGGGGGGAGGATTAGATGAAGGAATATAGGCCACCACATTAACAAGAGAAAATGAAATAGGAGGAGGAATATCACAATTCTTACCATTTGTACCAAGTGGAGGTTAACCATCCATAGTCCTTGTTGAGACTTCTTTCATAGGGATTGGAGATGGTACCTTGGTGTCACACTATCAAACACAATGGAATGAATGCCAATATCTTGTGGGTTCAAAGGTTTCGAGAACCATTTCTTTATAATCTTCCCCACAAATGAAGGAGCTTGGGAACTGTGGAATTAAAAGTGCCCCACCTAATGGAAAGAAAAATAATGAAAGGGAAGATTCCATTAAACAATTTTCTGGTGCCAAACCTGATCTCTAAAAATCAAATCCACGTTACTGACCAAATGATGCAGGAACATCACTCCAAGCTAGCCAGCCAGCACAACGCACATTCAATGAAGAAGGAGAGGTGCAACCCTCTCGTTTCAAATTTTGAATTTGAAATTTATATTAAATGTTTGTAAGCCTGGTAGAGCCAAAGTCGTTCCTTTGAGTAGGATGTAGTTAAAGAAGGCCTTTAATGGTTGTAAGGTTGAATCTAGATCTGATCTGGACAAGACAACCATTCAATGTAGATGAATGTAGTTAATGAGAGTAGGTGAGATGGAGGGAAGAGCTCAAAGAGCCCCCTCATGTAAAAGATCTTTTTGATCTCATTTAGAAAGCAAGTCGAGTCAAGAGAGATAGGAGATCTCTACGAGAGTTAGAGTAGAAGAGAGAGAAGGAGCTGAGACTCTATCAAAGTTTGAGCTCAAGAACACCTTGTAAATGAGGCATTTCATATTAATATAAAGAGTAGATTTCCTGCATGAGGTTCAGTGTGTCTTTATGAGTTTATGAATGTCTTTGTGTGTTTTCATATGCTGTAGATCTGTGTTAGTATGCATTTTTAGGGACAGATAGATGCTACTATCTGTGGGTTCTTTGAATTTCAGGTTTGGGGTTCCTCGAGGCTTCATGCCAAGAGGGTGTGACAGAATGCCACGGGTTTTGAAAGCCAGTGCATAGATGCACTCCTGCAATCTGTGAAATTTGGGAAAAAACGTGCTAGGAGGGCGCATCAGATGAATTCATTGGCTCAAGGAGAAACCTCAAGGTTACTGAATACCTTGGAGGTAGGACTGTGCAGAGGAAAGCACAACAAAAGGTGGAATCCTTGAGGAGTTTTGTATAGCTCTGCCAGGAGGGCATCGAGCAAGCGCACTGAGTGCAGAAGAGAACTCTTGTTGAGTTCATTAAGGGAAACAGAGTCATTGAGAGAACTCTGGAGAAACTTTGCCAGGTGGGCATTGAGAAGATGCACGGGTTGCATTGAGGAGGAGAACTCTGGTTCGAGTTCAGAAAGGAGATAGAATCACTGAAGATTCTATAGAGATCTACTAAAAGGGAATTGAGAAGGTGCATATAATGCATAGGAGAAGGGGACAAAATCACTAAGGATTCTGTAGAGACTCTTCTAGGAGGGAATTGAGTTGGTGTGCAGATAGTGCACAGAAAGAACTCTTAGAGTTCTAAGGAAGAAGAAGAAGTGTCAGAGAGACCTTCTCAGGGTTGTTGAACACCCTACAGGCTTAGCAAAGAGTTCTTGAGCAGGAAGAGGCTAAGAGGACACTTCCATCCCTTCAAGGAGAGAAAGGGACAGAGGACAAAGACCTATGCAAGGAATGCACCAGGCCAACACCTAAGTCAAGGGTTGATAGACAACCATCTAGAGGCTTGTCAAGAACAAGGAGTGCGCACATAACAGATTTGGTTTCAATTTTGAAACATAGGAGGCCGAGCGTAGGGGCAGAGACCCTTTGAAGTTGGAGCAGAGAACAGAGAATCTTAGAAGAGATAGCACCTTCATGCACAAACACTCTGCAAGCCAGTGCAGAAGTCAAGAAACCCTTCAAGGTTTCAAAGAGGAGAAGCTCGGGAGGAAAAGTTCCTTTGAGCATAGAGCAACAGTTGCAAGGAGTGAAGAGTTTAGAGTTTGAGAAAGCTTAGGAAGGGGAGTGATTTCATGCACAGGCCATTGCCAAGAGGAGCAGAAGGTCAGGGAGAATCCTTTGGAGGACTCGAATTTGAGGAGCTCAGGATGGATAGCATCCTTAGAACGCAAACAAAAGCTGAGAATGTAGGCTTCGCAGCAAGAAGCAAAGGCCGAGGCCTTTGGGACACTTGAAATATTCTAGGTTTAGGAAGAAGAAGTGTAAGCTCAACAAAGAGCTACAACTGTCGTCGGATCGAGCAGAGGAAAAGATCTGGACCGTTGAAGTTTCATGTCCAGGTAGCGCAGGAGAGTGCAGTAGAAGAGAGAAGATCTGGGCCATCAGATCTAGTTTAGACAGCTAACAACCCTCGGATCTGTTGAAAGGAGCACAAGGTTTAACCCTCGTATGCAGAGGAGAGAACCTGCGAAGTCCCGAAACAACGAACACATCGGGATTTCAGAGTTTGGGGATCATAGCATCAAGGGGTCGTGGAATCACTGCATTGCGATCTCCCGATCCATGAAGTCCCGAAGGAATTGGAACCGTCCATCACTTGGAGGACGTGTGGTGATAATCTGAGGACCCATCGGGATTTCGGATATCAGGAGACGGAGAGGAAGAGTCAGGAGATGAGAAGTTTCGACTCATGAAATTCAAAAATAGCGAAAGCATTGGGACCATCCATTTGTAGAGGATGCATGGCAGAGATTAGGAGCCATCGGTATTTCAGGACCTGAGAAGTCGAAGGAGTGGTTGAGGTTTCGGGAAGATTCCCAAAAGGACTAGTTCGGAATTTCGACTACCGGGAATGCAAAGGGTAAGAGTTCAGGACTCTTGACCTGTGAAATCCCGAAGAGATCCAAGCCATCGAATCAGGGGAGGCTATGAGCCATTAATCCCATTTTGGAGCGGAAGACCGACGTTTCAGGGTTCAGTACTTCGGTATTTCAGATACCGGGAGTACGAAAGGCCAAGGATTGTGGCAGCCTCACATCGCGAAGGCTCGAAATGTGAAATTCCGAAAGCAACGAATGGTCATGGGGGAAGCGACCATATCTTTTGACATTTCAGAGATCGTCTTTTTGGCTGTTCTAAGGAGTAGGAGACGGGCACTTGAAATCGAAACTCCCGAAGTTGCAAAATGCAACGTATTGTTGGAGTGGGGCTGCGGTCTCAGATTTTGGCCATTTCGGCATTTCGAGGTTCGACATTTCGGGGATCCTGAAGACAAGGAGCAGGGCACAGAGTGTTGAAAAGACTGAAGTCATGAAGTGACACACCTTTGGAGGTAGGTTGTGGTCATGAGGAAAGCGGTCACATGGACCAAGGTATGGCTCAGGGGGCTAACCACCATTAAGGCCAATTCGACAGATCGACATTTCGGGTGTCGAGAAATCGAAGAGTCAAAGAAAGTTGACATCAGGACTCGTGGAGTGCCGAAGACCGAATTTCCATTTCGGGAAAAGGGTCGTGGTCATGTTGGAGGCTGTGGGGAACTTGAAGGACCTGTGGATTGAATGTTGAGGTTCTGATAGGGATCTGAAAGAGCCTCTTCAGCTCAGGGAAGATTTGAAATGATCCTCTGAGTGGATCTCGGCCCGAGGGTCGGGCAGGTCTGTGCCAAGTGGTATCAGAGCGGGATTTGACTTCTGTAGGCGACAGAGGCAGCTTGCAGAAGAGAAGCAGAAGGAGACAGAGCGTTGGAACTTTGTAGTGATTTCTCGCAGGTACACAACAGTCAAGGAGACAGTAGGGAAGACTATAGGGGAAGGCTGGAAGCACTCAAGGTTGCAGAGCGACAATAGCAAGTTTTCCAGGAGGGTAGACAGAAGGCAGGAAAATGGATACCGAAGGCCATAGATGTGATGGGAAGAAGAACCATCAACAACCAAGAAAAGATGAGGTGGATAAAGAGCTCACTGAGATCATAGCGAGGATGGAGGAACTTTCACTACAAATGCAACAGGATGCAAGATCATATTGGGTGTATGAATGGCCCATGAAGAGGAAAGTAAAATGGCCAGTCAGGGAATTGGTGGCCAAAAGACAACAGAGGTTGTTAAAGAGATGGTTGAGGCATGTTTAAAGCCTCAGGGATGATGAAGAAGAGATGGTTCAGGTGTGTGAACCAGAGGCTAGGAGAAATCCCAGTGATGATGAGGATGAACTAAGGTCACAAAATGATCTTAGGGACTGCCAAGAGGGAAGAAAAAAAATTTCCAATTGCCAGGTGGGTAATGAGATGAGATCATTGCGGGATCTCAAAGACTATGAGGAGGACAATAGGGAAATTTTATGTTGCCAAGAGGGAAATAAGGTGAGATCACTACATGGTCTTATAGACTGCCAAGAGGTGAGGACCGGAAATTCAAATTTCCAGGTGGGAAATAATACGAGATCTGAGGACCTCATAGACTGCCAAGGGGTAGTAGAGAAATCCCATATTGCCAGGAGGTAAAGGGAGAGAAGATGATCTCAGAGATGAGTTTATATCAGCAAGGACAACTGATAGGGGAGAAGGGTCAGAAGGACATTCTGATCATTAGAGGAATTCAAATATTCCTGCCAGGTAGCTCAGTTGAGGCGAGAGTTTGTGTTGCCGATGTAGCAACAACAGAAAGACAGCTAGTAGAGACTTTCAAAGAAGAGGAAGATTTGGAGCAAATATCAAAAGCTACCCAAGCAGAAGAAGGAAATGAGCATTCTGAGGAATGGCTCAAATTTTTCAGCTAGGAAGCTGAAACAGAGACGACTGCAGCATTGGAGCTTGCAACAACAGAAGAAGAAGAAGCAGACAGCATGAGCTTTGTTGATCTGTGTGAGCATATTGAAGCACTAGAGAGAAGGGTGATAGTGCAGAGTATGCACATCCAACAAGTCAAGTTGGAAGCAGATGCATGAGGAGCATACCAGCCCAAGGAGCAGCTGGGAGAGGTTGGACTTGAGCCAACACAACGAGATATGGTAGCAGCAGAGTTGTCATAGGAAAAATATGAGCAGCAACTTAGTGATAGGATTGTGAAGCTGAACTTTGCAGCAGAGTGGACACTTAGTTCAACAGAGGATGAAGAGGATGACACGGGAGATCATGATGATCTACCGATTTGCAGAGAAGAAATGCAGTTGAGGAGACTACATACACAGAGCCATCCATGGGAGCAGCTAGACGAGGAGATAGAGTAGGTTAGGAGGATGATGTTGAAGTCAATACAGGAGACTTCCAGCAGAGAAAGGCTGAGCAGAAGAAGGTTTGCCATAGCAGTAGAATAGCAGCAACAGAGAAATGGAGTAGAGATACAACTCCAAAGAGTTGTTTGGGATCCAGGTGGATTTCAATAGCTAGGGTGGACAGCTCATGAGCAGAAGCTCATGAATTTTTCACAGCAGAGGAGTATGATGCAGGAGCATCGCTCCAAGCCATCCATCCAGCACAACACGCATTCAATGAAGAAGGAGAGGCGCAACCCTCTCGTTTCAAATTTTGAATTTGAAATTTATATTAAATGTTTGTAAGCCTGGTAGAGCCAAAGTCGTGCCTTTGAGCAGGATGTAGTTAAAGAAGGCCTTTAATGGTTGTAAGGTTGAATCTAGATCCGATCTGGACTAGACAACCATTCAATGTAGATGAATATAGTTAATGAGAGTAGGTGAGATGGAGGGAAGAGCTCGAAGAACCCCCTCATGTAAAAGATCTTTTTAATCTAATTTAGAAAGAAAGTCAAGTCAAGAGAGATAGGAGAGCTCTGCGAGAGTTAGATTAGAAGAGAGAGAAGGAGCCGAGACTCTGTCAAAGTCTGAGCTCAAGAACACCTTGTAAAGGAGGCATTTCATATTAATATAAAGAGTAGATTTCCTGCATGAGGTTCAGTGTGTCTTTATGTGTTTATGAATGTCTTTGTGTGTTTTCATATGCTGTAGATGTGTGTTAGTATGCATTTACAGGGACACATAGATGCTACTAGCTATGGGTTCTTTGAATTTCAGGTTTGGGGTTCCTTGAGGCTTCATGCCAAGAGGGTGTGACAGAACGTTGCGGGTTCTGAAAGCCAATGCATAGATGCACCCCTGAATTCTACGGAATTTTGGCAAGGACGTGCCAGGAGGGTGCATCAGCTGAAGTCATTGGCTCAAGGATAAACCTCAAGGTTACTGAATACCTTGGAGGTAGGATTGTGCAGAGGAAAGCACAGCAAAAGGCAGAATCTCTGAGGAGTTCTGTATAGCTCTACCAGGAGGGCATCGAGCAAGCACATTGAGTGCAGAAGAGAACTCTTGTTGAGTTCATTAAGGGAAACATATTCATTGAGAGAACTCTGGAGAAACTCTACCAGGTGGGCATTGAGCAGATGCACAGTTTGCATTGAGGAGGAGAACTCTAGTTCGAGTTCAGAAAGGAGATAGAATCACAGAGGATTCTATAGATATTTTCTAAGAGGGCATTGAGCAGGTGCATATAATGCATAGGAGAAGGGGACGCAATCACTAAGGATTCTGTAGAGACTCTACTAGGAGGGCATTGAGTTGGTGTGCAGATAGTGCATGGAAATAACTCTTAGAGTTCTGAGGAAGAAGAAGAAGTGTCAGAGAGACTTTCTCAGGGTTGGTGAACACCCTGCAGGCTTAGCAAAGAGTGCTTGAGAAGGAAGAGGCTAAGAGGGCACTTCCATCCCTTCAAGGAGAGAAAGGGACAGAGGACGAAGACCTATGCAAGGAATGCACTAGGCCAACACCTGAGTCAAGGGTTGAAAAACAACCATCTGGAGGCTTGCCAAGCACAAGGAGTGCACACAGAACAGATTTGGTTTCAAGTCTGAAGCGTAGGAGGCTGAGCGCAGGGGCAGAGACCCTTTGAAGTAGGATCAGAGAACAAAGAAGCTCAGAAGAGATAACACCTTCATGTGCAGAGACTCTACAATCCAGTGCAGAAGTTGGGAAACCTTTCAAGGTTTCAGAGAGGAGAAGCTCAGGAGGAAAAGTGCCTTTGAGCACAGAGCGACAACTGCAAGGAGTGCAGAGTTCAGAGTTTGAGAAAGCTCAGGAAGGGCAGTGCTTTCACTCACAGGCCATTGCCAAGAGGAGCAGAAGGTCAGGGAGAATCCTTTGGAGGACTCGAATTTGAGGAGCTCAGGAGGGATAGCGTCCTTAGAATGCGAACAGAAGTCGAGAATGTAGGCTTTGCAACAGGAAGCAAAGGCCAAGGCCTTTGGGACACTTGAAATCTTTTAGGTTTAGGAAGAAGGAGCATAAGCTCAACGAGGAGCTACAACTACCGTCGGATCGAGCAAAGGAAAAGATCTAGACCATTGAAGTTTCATGTCCAAGCAACGCAGGAGAGTGCAGCGGAAGAGAGCATATCTGGGCCATTAGATCTATCTCAGACAACCGACAGCCCTCAGATCTGTTGAAAGGAGCATGAGGTTTAACCCTCGTATGCAGAGGAGAGAACCTGCGAAGTCCCGAAACAACGAACACACTAGGATTTTGGAGTTCAGGGATCAAAGCATCAAGGGGTCATGGAATCACTGCATTGTGATCTCCCGATCCACGAAGTCCTGAAGGAATTGGAACTGTCCATCACTTGGAGGACGCGTGGCGATAATCCAAGGACCCATTCGGGTTTCAGATATCGGGAGACGGAGAGGAAGAGTCAGGAGACGAGAAGTTCTGACTCACGAAATTTCGAAACAACGAAAGCATCGTGACCGTTTTTTTGTAGAGGATGAGTGGCAGAGATTAGGAGCCATCAGTATTTCAGGACCTGAGAAGTCGAAGGAGTAGTCGAGGTTTCGGGGAGATTCCCAAAAGGACCAATTTGACATTTCGACTACCGGGAATGCAAAGGGTAAGAGTTCGGGACTCTTGACCCATGAAATCTTGAAGAGATCCAAGTCGTCAGATCAGGGGAGGCTATGAGCCATTAATCCCATTTTGGAGTGGAATATCGACGTTTTAGGGTTCAGTACTTCAGTATTTCAGATACCGGGAGTACGAAAGGCCAAGGATTGTGGCAGCCTTGCATTGCAAAGGCCTGAAACACGAAAGTCCGAAAGCAACGAATGGTCACGGGGGAAGCGACCATATCTTTCGGCATTTTGGAGATCGGCTTTTCGGCTATTCTAAGGAGCAGGAGCTGGGCACTTGACATCAAAACTCCCGAAGTCACAAAATGCAACGTATTGTTGGAGTGGGGCTGCGGTCTCAGATTTCGGCCATTTTGGCATTTCAGGGATCCCAAAGACAAGGAGCGGGGCATAGAGTGTTGAAAACCTTGAAGTTGCAAAGTGACGCGCCTTTGGAGGTAGGTTGTGGTCACGAGGAAAGAGGTCACATGGACTGAAGTATGGACCAGGGGGATAACCACCATTAAGGCCAATTCGGAAGATCAACATTTTGGGTGTCAGGAAATCGAAGAGTCAAGGAAACTTAACATCAGGACTCACGGAGTCCTGAAGACCGAATTTCCATTTCGGGAAAAGGGTCGCGGTCATGTTGGAGGTCATGGGGAAGTTGAAGGACCCATGGATCGAATGTTGAGGTTCTGATAAGGATCTGAAAGAGCCGCTTCGACTCAGGGAATATTTGAAATGATCTTGTGAGTGGATCTTAACTCGAGGGTCGGGAAGGTCTGCGCCACCAAACCTTTGCGCAATTCCACCTTGACCTGAATCCAAGCCCACATATAGTCTATCTTTCACTCCCATCTTGGCTCCAGGCCTGAGAAGGCACATGGAGCTGACATTAAGAATCTCACCGTAGAGGGATAGGAGGCATAGCTTGTTATATTAGAAAAAACATTTCTCCTCACATTCAACTTCATAATATTGACCCTCTTAATCAATACCTTTGGATAGAAATTTCAGACACCAATGCTAAGAAGATGTATATAGAAATTTGTTATTTTGCACCTATTATTCTACTTTTTATAAGAAAAATAATCTAGATAAAAATTGTCCCTATAATAATTTAGAATAAGATATTTATAATTTGAAAAATGAAGGTAATATCCTCCTGCTAGGAGACTTTAATGCTAGGACTACAACTAAACAAGTTACTCTTTTAAGTGATGACTCCAACCATAATCCTTTATGGCTAGATGAGGACCTTGTTTTATCTAATAGCTACAAAAGAAGCTCTAAAGACCTAATTGAGAATTTGTTTGGTACTGAGTTGGTCAAGCTCTGCAGCTCTCAAGACCTAATAATTTGCAATGGAGTAATGAAGTGGAAAAAATCCAACCAAATGACCTATATTCATGGGCTAGGTAGTAGTCTTGTAGATTATGTGATATCTGATATCCCCGTTTCCAACCAAATAACAACTTTTGATCTTTTAAATGACCATGAGTCTGACTCTGATCATAAACCTTTAACCCTAACTCTAAAATTTTCCATGCATAGGAGCACCATTGAAGAGAATTCTGATAATCAAA
>ML835615.1:0-28074 GCA_009831015.1 Picea engelmannii | reverse complement strand
AACCCTACCCAAGAATAAAGGGCTGATCTGTGAAGCATTATAAATGGATCCTAAACAATAGGAGAAGATGTTGTTAATGGAGGATCCAATCTGGGAAACCAGTGATAGAGGCCCTCTTCCAAGACCGATTATACCGGCCGAGTAGGAGAAAGTAGCGGTTGAAGGACCGCCTTGCTCGCGACCGCAGCCGAACGTAAGGTTCAGAAAGGATGTCCGTGTTGAGGAAGCTGCTGTCTCCAGACTGAACGTCTCGTAACCTAAGACTCCAGCGGTATACGAAAAATCTGCATAAACATAATTGTAGAGGCAATTTTCCCGGTTATCGCAGACACCGCATGCATAATCACATTTATTAGATGCGTTGAAGGCTAAACAAAATTGGCTAGAGCAAGAAACATTGCTGTAAGACGACGATTCCGAGGGATTATAGATTGGATCATTCTGAATAATACATGAATCACCACAGGGTTGGCACTGTGTCCAGATCAAGTCGCTGCCCGTGTCGAGGATGAAATGCAAATTTAACGGAACCGGAGATCCTATCGCCATCTGCATCAAAAATTCACCGTCTCCAGAAATAGTTATGGGGCTGTCGTAACTCTTAGCTTCGAGGGAAGTAGAACGCTGCAACCTGTGCTGCCTGTTGTGACTTCGTTCAATAGCACGGCTCAGTCGTTCCGCATTTGAAAAGTTCGGGCCGGCCAGTAGCGGAGAGATACGACAGTCCCGACGTATGAGATTCGCTCTTAAAGTGTTACTGGGTGGATCAGTGGCAAGTTTTTTCGTCTCGGCCTTTGCTTCATTGCTGGTGCAACTTCCATGATATAACAGAGCATAGAAACCAACCACAGCGATTAGCATAACACGTAAAACACTGAGTGTTGCCATAGTACGGCACTATAAACAAATGTTGTTCATAATGAATAATATACAGCGGATTTATTTACACACTCAAGAGAGCTAGTTGAAGGACCAAGCTCTTACGCTGCAATTTTCAACACCGCACTTCATTAACAAGTCCAATTCACAAATCTCAATTATAGATTCCAGTCATGGGAGGCCCCAGTCCAATTCAATTCACAAATCTCAATTAATTATAAATTCCAGTCATGTCAGGCCTGAATCCAAGTCAATTCACAAATCTCAAAAAACTTAAACCTAATTTAATTTAATGTAGTATTCTAAACGTTCTACCTTTGGGGGATTTTATAGCCATTTTTTTCAATTGATTTTTCCTGTAATTTGGTGATGAATAGTTGTATTTGCAGATTTGAGTGACTAAGTTTGTATAATCTCAATGTCTCGGAGTTTTAAGCATGCTGAATTCATTTGTGCATTCAGAAAGACAATTTAAACCACAAAAAATAGAAATTTTGTCCAAATTTACATAGCTGGATTCAACCCAATTCCTACCAAAAACACCCAAAAAATAAAACATTTAGCAAATAACTAATTTAATAACCCAAATCTATAAATATATAATCAAATTAAAAATAATGTCATTATGCTATGATGTAATGATGAGTTCATCTGAAGCCCTAAATTAATGACTCAAATATATAATCTAATTAAAGATAAGCTCATCATGTCATAAGTTCCTCACCTGTCATCTACAATTTTAATTTACAAATAAATCTCTACCATAATTCATGTTGCTATTTTACATGTCCGTCTTTAAATTTTATAATATTAACTTAAAAAAAAACTTAAACCTAAATTAATAACCCTAATTCTAATTTATAATCGAATTAAAAATAACTTCATTACCCATTTGATGATGTTGCTCTTTTACATGCTCTTCCTAAAATCACCATCATGATTCATGCTGCTATCTTGCGTGCGCTTACTAAAACCTTGCCGTAGACTTTTAAACAAATCGTTATTCATGCTGCTATCTTACATGATCGTCAATAATCTTGCCGTCAAACCTCTTCTACAAATGGTTATCTTCAATATGAAAAACCCCAAACCCCATTTTACATAGCTATTAGCACAATTACATTATAAAAATGGTTGATATAAGCTTATTAGTATCATTAGTTTGGAAAGGTGGAAAATGAAAGGAGGATTAGTAAGTTCTACTTTAACTATTCTAAATTTTTGTTATTTTTTGACAATATTTTCTGTTAATAAGGATTAATAAAATATAATTGACCAAGAACTAATAAAACATAGTTAACCATACTTGATTAATATATGGCAGTTCTTAGTTAGTAAAAAGATAAATAATGTATTGATACACTAATACAATTATTAACTTATTAATTATTGTATTGAAACATTAATACATTAATTAAAGTCATTTTCAACCTTTTCAAACTAATGACATTAATGAGCTTATATCAACTACTTTTATAATATGGTTTGGCTAGTTGATAGTTTGTGCATAGAAAAAAATTAATAAAACATAGTTGACCATACTTAATTAATACATGTTGGTAAAACTATAAATAATGTAATGATACACTAATACAATTATTAATGTATTAAAACATTAATACATTAATTAAAGTATTGATACATTCATTATGTATTATTATATTTATACATTAATTTATTATAAATTAATTACACAAATTATACATTCATTCATTAATTATCTAAATTAATACATTAATAATTAAGCACTTTTACATAATCACACAACCAATTTTAATTATTAATACATTGTATTAATACAATAATACATAATACATGAATTAATTATGCATTGATTACCTAAATTATACATTTATTAATTAACTACACTAATAAATTAATGTTGATATATTATTTAAATACACATAAATTATTTAATATTGATATATATTAATTAATATATTAATGAAGATACTCACATACATTAATTAATGAATGCATATACATTCATTAATACAATAAAGTATTGATACGTTAATCCATTATTATATTAATATAATAATTGATTAATGTATTAATACAATAATTAATCAATATATTAATAATACATTATACATTAATTATAATTATTCAATTATATATTGTGACATTGATTTTTTTGTTCGTTACATTGCAACATATTGTTTTATGTATGCCACATTGCGACTTTGGGGTTAATGTTCATCACATCGTGACGTTAAGTTATGTTCGAAAAAATGCGATGTCAGGCTATGTTCATCACTTGGCGACATTGGTCTATGTTCGATTCATTGCAACATCAAGATGTGTTCGACACTATGTTTTCCCATGGGTGACTATATGTGACTATTTGTCTTTTGCTGCAAGTTTAATTAAGAAAGAAAAAACATTGATAAGGATGACATAATATCAAACCTAGATGAAATAACATCTCTCATGTGGCTTAGCAAACAACGGGTCGTGAAATTCAAAAGGAAATAGTCATGATCGAGTTGAGGACATGAGTGATCCAACAGAAAACGCTGCAGGGGACCTGTTTATGTTTGAATCTGTTAAGACCCAAAAAACAACCTCACGGGGATATGAATCCCACTGTGCTTTTATAGAGGTGAAACTCCTCTTTAAGTTTTTCTAAAAGTTATTCTCTCATTTTTTCAAGACGATATATATAAATGGGAGAGTGCTATATAGAAAAATCTAAAAATATTTATTGCTAAATTAAGATAAAAAAAAATGATGAATATATGTACCAACAGTTCCTAAGAAAAGGACCAGGAACCTTCTCTCATGAAGTGTAAAATTAACAGAGATAATATATACAAATTATACATATTTTGAGAAATAGAAAAGACAAATCTCACATTCATCACATTCATAAAAACAAGAACCTTAAAAGAGTTTTTCATTAGAATCAAAATAAGATTTCGATGAATCAATTTCAAATATCTTATCCTCAAAGAGTTCAAAGATACAGTCAAAATTAACCCCTAATTGTTTCTTTGGGATTTTCTAAAAAATGATAAAGACTTTGCAGTCTGATGAAAAATTAATGTGTTTGTCCAAAAGGACAAGGATTGGAGCTCATGTGGACCATAAAATAAAAAAGAAGAGAGGAGAATGGAGTTGTTGAATCAAAGAAAGAGCAAGGTTAGACTTGGAAAGAAAATGAAAGAAAAGATCAAAAATCGATTAAGTTCTTCAAGGAAATAATAAATGTAACTAGATAATTTATGATCTAGAAAAAGAAACATTTTGGGATATATATGATCTTTAGACTTGCTTTGATGAATCTCTCTTATTTTCATTTGTTTGTTGATGTTCTTTTTATATCTTTATTTTTTACGGTTATACGACCGATATCAACTACTTCTGTTGGACCCTTGGTAGTCTTGATTAAATCTCTTTTTAACCATTCTTCAATATATTGTCACAAATGAACAACAATCATCTCTTGTTTGAATTTGATTTTGAACAATTCATTTTTATATTCTCTATAGTCAATTGAAATATTTTCCAATGTAGTTTCAATATCCTCATTTCTGTTAGCATATTCAACAAGACAATTATCAATATCATCTTCAGTATATTCAATCATACTATTGAACTTCTCTGCTGAAAATTTATTTAATTTTTCCATGCTTCCTTTGAACTGATATCTTGTTTGAAGCATTGAGTTTGATATTAGTTTTGGATCTTCTACTTCAATGATGCTTCCCACAAGATCTATTCTAGTCAATTTAGAATAATCTTCAGTATTTTTGGATGTTAAGTCATTGAGTTCAATTGATAACTCCCTTAATACATTAATTCCTTGAATCCAACATTCCTTTAGTTGTTTTATAAGAGCTCGAGAAGATAAGTGTTATTTTTTTCTTTCATATTCAGTCATTGTTGATACCTTCATAATAAATGTGGCAAGTCCATCCTTGAAAAACAATTCATGATTTTCAATGTCAACTCTCAAATATTCTCTGGTATTTTGAATCTTGGAACTAAGAGAAACAAAGCTACTTGCTAGATCCCATGTATTTAAAATAAGAGACATTATTTTCTTAATATTTTGTTCAACATAACGTCTAGTTGCAACAAGTAAGCTTGAAGTCCCTTTTAATCTTAAACTTGACTCTGGAGTTTTCTCAAAATTCTTGCCATGTTGAATTGTTGCAACATGGGTGGTTAATATTAGTGAAGGCATTAAAGTATACTATGATTCTTGTATCCTTTCTTTAATTCTCACATTTTCAGTGTCCATATCATCTATTGAAACATCCAGAGCATCTCCTGTAATCTAATGAATCTTAGTGATTCCATAGGGAAGCATGTTATTAAGGTTAAATGTAGAAAAAGTTTTAATAAGTGTATTATTGAATCCAACTAATACCATGTTATCATGAAAACGATGATTAGGGTCAAATCCATTAATCTCTTTTTCAAATTTCATGTTATATTGATCAAAATGTGTAGCATCTTCATCAATTTTAGAAGTTCCTCTTAGAAATATTTCGTCGACCTTCCAAGGTAGTGGGATAAACTAAGTTTCTTCTTTTTCTCATAGAATAAATGCGACCAGGACTTGTATTGTCTTGCCAATTCAACAACAAATAATCTATTTGGAACATAATAAGGAAGATACATGAGTTTTCATGAGAGCAATAAATCCTTATAATATTGTATTTTTCCATGTCTTCTACGATCCCCTTCTTATTCATAAAAGTTAATTATTCCAGTGACAATCTGGATGTATTTTCTCCAAATATTAGATTCTTAAAAATAAACACAAATTGATTATATACTTCATTAAAATAGTGAGCAACCTTTTTCCTCCAAAGGGCTTGATACCAAATTATGATAGGATCAACATTACAATTCACCATTTTCCCTATATTCAATCCCTTGAAGATATGATAGTAAGTAATAGAAAATATCAAGTAGAAGGCCATGTAGAACTTCTTAGTGTCTTTAAAATTTGACAGCTGTGAAGAAATTTTAGTAGAGATAATTTTTTCCCAATAAAAAATTGCTTGTTCATGGACTGTAAAGTATAAGATATAAAGATCCAAGTGTGGAATGGTTTCCATAGACTCTTATCCTGTAATTCTAGTATAAATTCATGCTACTTCTCGATAGGTATTTTTCAATGAACTAACATGAATTCTGGATATATCCTATGGCATTGTTGAAGGATCTTCTAAGTATTCTTGCAGAAGATCTAATCTGTTGTTCTTCTCCTTAAGGAAAATTTTAGCTTCATCTCCTTTGAATGTAATAGTCGAATTTGGTGATTTTAATTTTTTTTTGAATGTTTAAGGCACTAAAAAGACACGGGATCCATTGTGTAACAGAATTGCCCTTCGATTTTGAATAAAATTGTCGACGCATTAGGAGACTATTTCTTTGCAATTGAAAAACTTCAGGAACACATCTAGCAAGATAAATACATGATTTCCAAGTCTTATTTTCATTTCTATATGGTAGAGGCAATGTTGTGAAATACCAGTAAGACCTTGACTAGTGAAAATTGTAGTCTTCTCATGCGAAGAGGTTTATTGTGTCTCCAAAAATCTGATGCTTTCTCATGGCCATTCTAGTGTAGATGGTGAACTCTCGAGAAGTATACAATCAATAACTTCCTTTTCATAATTCAATTAGCAATGAATTTTTGTAGGAATAACATTAAATGGATCTCGAGAAATGTGACAAAGGTAATGTATATAGAATAATGGGGTGGTGGGGTGGCGGGCATGGAGGAAATGTGAGGAAGAGTTTGCGAGTCTGGGAACCTGCGAACCCATGGTCTAAAGGATATGAATAATATTATATTTAAGGGACATTATGAGGGTCACATACGTCTTGGTGTATTTGGGTGGTAGAATAATTAAAAAGAAAAGAAAGTGAACCCACGAACCCTCCATAAAGGATATCAAGAAAATGGTTAAGTCTTGGTACAATTTATATGCGACAGAGAAGAAATATACGTTTTGTATAACAAAAAATTCTTTGGGAAAGAAAATACACCTGTTGTGAATGAACCCTCCATGACTCAAAACGTTTCTAAAGTAAAAAGATATAAGAAGAGAATAAGTATTAAGTTACATATAGATCAATAGGACCATGATGTGGTTGCCCATGGTAAGCCTGAAAGTGACCACAAACAATGCCACAAAGTCATCTTATCTACATTCATCATTCCATCACAGGTTACAATAAATCGTCCCATCACATAACCATTCAAATTTTTAGGCCAAGAGTGGGAAAAAATCATAACTCCACATGATGATTATTCCATTAGCATGAAGCTCAATAAATATACAAATTGCAACCGTTGGTCTTCTCCAATGTATGAATCTTCCTACGATGCTTCATTTGTACATTACTGTTACAAAGACCACAATACCAAGTATTACGTGTCCAACATTCCCCCCTTTAATATAAAGGGGTGTGTGTGAATCCAAGCATCATTATGAACTTCTCACATTTTTCTCTTCCAAGTACTTTGGTGAAGATATCTACAATTTTCTCATGTGTGGAACAATGTGTCAAGTGAATTGTCTTGGAATCTACATGATATTGAATCAAGTGATACTTTGTGTTGATGTTCTTTGTTATATCATGGAATCTAGGATTCTTGGCCAACTTGACTACATAAGTATTGTCAACTAGAAAAGGAGTAGAGTTCACTTGTTTCTCCTTCAAATATTCAAGTATTTTCCTGAGCCACATAATCTCTTGTTATCGCTTCTGTAGATGCCACATATTCTACCTCTATTGTGGAATCTATTGGAACTAATTGTTTGCGTGATCTCGAGGAGACAATCGCTAATCCAATACTCATGAGATAGCATGAATTTGATACTCCATTTTCCTTATACCCATTAAAGCCTTAATCAGAATATCTAATCAGGTTGAAGTCGTCTACCATAGACTACCTGAGTCCAAAATCTTGAGACCAATGTCCTTCACAAGGATTTTGCATGAACCTGGAAAGAATCCCAAAAATAAATGAAATGTATGGTCTGGTGGTAGTAAGATAGATACGACTTCCTCCAAGCTGTCTATACTTGGTTTCATCCTCAAATTCATTCCCTTCTTTTGATACGAGTTTCATTATAATTATATTCAATTGGAGTAGAAATTAGATTTCACTCATCTATGCCAAACTTGTTCAACAATTATCCAATGTACTTATTCTGGGAGATGAATATGTACCTTGGATTTTAAATCACTTCAATTCCCAAATAGTAGTGAAGATGTCCTAAATCTGTCGTCTCCAAGCATTTATTCAACTATTTCTTTATGGATTCAATGCAACTCTCGTTGTTCCCTGTTATTAACAAATCATCTACATATACTAAAAGATATACAAAAAAAATTCCAACTTTCTTAACAAACAAAGTTGCATCTTCAAGATTGAAATCCTTGAAATTCAATTTCAAAGGATGCTCGGTTAACTTTTCATACCATGTTCGTGGTGCTTGTTTCAATCCATACAAGGATTTGATGAGATTGCATACCTTATGTTCTTGACCATTCACAAAAAATACTTATGGTTGAGACATGAACACATTCTCTTTCAAGTCTCCATTCAAGAAAACAATCTTCAGATCCATTTGATGAATTTTCCATCCATTCTATGTTTCCATGGAAAATCGAGTGCAGATGGTATCCCATTTTGTTGTGGGGGAAAAGGTCTCCTCATAATCAACACCATATTTTTGTTCAAATACTTTTTCCACAAGCCTTGATTTGTGTTTGTCAAGTGAGCCATATGATCTATACTTGTTTTTGAATACCCACTTGTAGCTGATCGGTTTGGTTCCAAATGGAGTATCTTCCAACTTCCAAGTCCCATTCTTGATGAGAGAATCATATTCCTTATGCATGGATTCTTTCAATTCATCATGAGAAGTGACTTAGTTAAAGGAATTCAGTTCATGGTTAGTAGATAAATTCAACTCATAATCATATGATGCATCTATGACATCTACATCACCTGAATTTGAATTATCTACATTACCGCCATCTTGTTTTGAGGACATTTTGGTTCCTGTCTTTCCAACCTCATCGCGATGAATACTTTTAAGTTTTTTAGTGAGCCATTTTGGTTGATCTTTCTAAGATGATCTAGGCTACTCAGTTGATTGAGATGGTGTTGAGCTCTCATCAATCCTCAACTTTTCAATCATTTTGATCACATCATCCAAATGAGCTTCGGGTTTTGATGAAGTGGAAGGAACTTATTCAAGAGGGGAAGATGGTGCTTCAAAGGGAGATTCCAAGGATTGACCCAAGATAGGGACTCCTCCTTCAAGATGTGGAATCTCATCATCAAATTCATGATATGTCTTTACACGAGTGAATTTGTCCAAATGATCAATATGCCTCTCATCAATTTCATCTTTCTTGGTGGATTCAATAAAGATCACATCTCTATAAAGGATGAATTTCTTGTTTGACTCATTGTAAAGACGATACCCCTTCGTGGTATTTGAGTACCCCAATAAGGTGGACTTCTCACTCCTTGCATGAATCTTGCTTCTTTGCTCCTTAAGAATCAAGGCATAACAAGTGGAACCAAATACCTTGAGATGCCTCACTAAAGGAATGTGGCCATACCACATTCATGAGTATTTTTTTTAATATCATGAGATGGACACATTTTTTTGACATAAACTGCACATAGAATTGCATCATCCCAAAACATCAAATTAACATTCTTGAAAAACATCATGGAACAAACCATATTTAAGAGTGTCATGTTCATTCATTCAACTACATCGTTTTGTTGGGCATTGTATGGAACTATGGTTTGATTTTTGATCACATGTGTGAAGGTAGATTTCAAATTAATTAGATGTATATTCTCTTCCATTACCAGTGTAGAGAGAGCTAATATGAGACTGAGCTTCATTTTGAATCCATACATGAAAATGTTTAAATGTTTCAAAAACTTATGATTTAATCATCAACAAAAAACATTATATATGTATTCCCATTCGCAGAAGGAACAAAAATAGGGTCGCACAAATAAGAATGAATCAATTCAAGTTTTCTACATGCTTTCGAAGTAGAATCATGGAATGGATGTTTGTTATGCTTTACAAGGATACACACATCACATTGTTTCACTTTCCTAGAAATAGTAGGAAAACCAGAAACACCATTCTTTCTCAATAAACGAAGACTATAATAATTGATATCACCAAATATAACATGCCACAAAAGACTAGATAAAATTATACATTCACTGTGATGTATGCAACATTTTATGTATGGAAAGATGTCTCTTTCACCTTCAATAGTCTCCCGTCTTCGTCTTCCATTTTGGTCATAACAAACATGTTATTAGAATCCTTTTGTATTTCAACTTTTCCACCGATCATATGAACATAGTGGCCTTGCTTATGTGCACAAGGGAGAAAAAGATCCTTTTCAATTTAGGAAGATAGAGTATATTGTGCACAAGAAAATCTAGGAATCCATGCAACTTCAATATAATGGTGCCCAATCCTAAGGGTTTGAGGCTGGAATTGTCTACAAAATACACTATGCCATCTACATTGTCATTGAAGTCTTAAAAAAAGTCTCTTTGTAATTTCATGTGAGAGGTTGCGTATGTGTCAAGAATCCATGCATATTTTCAAGGACGCAGTGTAATGAACAGATTCAGGTGGATTAACTTTTGTTGGTTTTGAAATTTTACATTTGTCCTCTTTCTTGTTTTGTATGTCTTCTTTGATCTTGTCCCATGGAACTCTGCAATCATTTGCTTCATGTGACCCATTCTTTTTCAATGAATACAATGAAGATTGGATCTATCACCTAGGTTGTGTCTACCTCCCCTGCCTCAAACTCTTTCTTCCATGTCCATGTCCACTTCTAATGCTCTCTCCTATGGAAGACTCATGTGGTGTACTCTTACCTTTCTGATGAAAGTAAATACTCTCGTGAGTTGGAGGAGTTGACTTCTTTCCAAAGGCTTTCTCACGATTTGCAACTTTCTTCACTATCTTGTCAAATGTGTCAAATGTGATGGATTTCATTTGATCACTTTCTTGGAGTGATTCAAGGTAGTGAGAATATCTAAGGTAGAGTTCCTTAATGAAGATTGTGAGAGGGAGATCAATATTTGATCTGGTGGCTTAAATGTCATGTACTATGTCTTTTGATTTCTAAAGTTAAAGCCATATGGTCATCATTCCTCATCTCTAGGTTGAATAGATTCAATATTAGTCTTATGACTTCAAGTTCAGAATGTGTGTCATACAATTCATTTGAATCATTGATAGAAGAAATATGATGGTTCACCTCCTCACTAATTGTTGAATATATTACCACATATGCCTTCTGGTTTTTGTCTTCCCATATTTCATGTTCTTTATTTGAGATATCAATAGTTGGTCTTCTACCATGTATGCTACTTATATCTTTAATTTGGAGGCTTCTTCTTTAGTAATTTTGCTTCTTTGAGGGACTACTACTGCTTCACAAATCCCTTTCCAGTTCCACACGTCATTGAAGACCAATGTGCTCTTGATCTTCATGTAGCATTATTTATAATGAAGTTGCTCCAATAAAAGTATAACTACACCAAGAATACAATGAGGGTCAATGCATCACTGAAATGCACTTGACAAGTGCATAAGATTTCAATAAGTCCATGAGGATAATGCATCAACAATGGCTCGAGATTCTTAATGGTGTCACCTTGCACTGCTTCTGCGTTTAAAGCATCCCTTTGTGCTTGGACAAAGACTGAGAGCGTGAGAAAAGGTTGTGGGTTGGTCCGTGTATATTTCGTTCTCCTCTGGGTGCCCAATATATCTAATTGGACTGATCCATGGTTCATAAAAAGAGGCGACGATTAGAAATGAGAATGCTTGGGCTTTTGATTAAGTTGATATTTGGAAATCAAGATCTACGTCAGCAACCCATCTCTTCTCTCCAAATCATGGCGTTCTTTTCTTATAAATTGTTCTACAATCTTTCTTTCTTCGAACTGCATCTACAAAACCGGTGTTTCCACATATCACCAGCACATAGGTTGCTCACACGGTTTACATAGTTGCTGGATTAAATCTGAGGTACAACGCTTCAAAATCGCAGAGAGGCGTGAGCGATGGTTTAGGTCATGGCATGCATGAGAGATGGAGTGAGTGATACGGTTTCCAACGTGGGGAAAGTTTCTAGCAGCAACATTAAGGTGAGGTCGAAGCAGTGAATGAGATTGTGCGTATTGAAATCTTACAAGTGTGAATTGAGTCATATCTCAGGTGTGAAGAGAGCCCATATCTTGGAGCATGCGTTTTGGGATTGAGCATCAACAGATTTAGGGTTTGAGTAAAAATGACAGTGAATCAAACCATTAGAGAGTGAATAGAGGTAGCATACATTTCTGGTGCAATAGAAATAACGTATATAGACAAGAACGAGTTAAGTAAAAAGAGGGTGCATACAAAAGGAGGATGATCAGTGAGGAGATGGGGAATCAAATTACGGTTTGCTTTGTAGAGAATAAACCAGAAAGCGGGGAAGATTGATAGACAGGTAATAAAACAGAGCGCATAGGGTAGAGAGATAGGCACGACAACAGAGACATTTCAACAGACTAGAAAATTCCACGAATATACTCATGGAGTTAACGCTTTGACTATGATAGCACTGTCAGTCTGACTGTGATACCACTGTTACTTTGAGAGTGAAAAGAAATCATAACTCCATAGGATGATTATTTTATTAATATGAAGTTCAATAAATATACAAAATGCAATTATTGATCTTTTCCAACTTATAATTCTTCATATAAAGCTTTTTGTTATAAATATCACAATCCCAAGCATTACATGTTCAACACAAATAAATCCCTTCAAATCTCAAAAGGACAAAAAAAAAATCCCATTATAGAATAGAACTAACAATAGGACAGCACACATCCCACACCAAAAAATATCCTGAACCCTTCCAACTTGAATATATCATCAAAGTTGCCAAATGTTATACCCACATGACCCATCCTTCTCAAATCAAATTGATAAAGTTCTGTCAAATCAAATTAATATATCAAAAATCCTATTTAACATATGGATTGAAGTTGATAAATGCACTATAATATTGTTAGAATTGTCAATGTGGAAGACACAATTCACATATGATAATTAACAATCACACACAGATACAAAAACAGGGATTTCACGTGGTTCACCCAAACGTTGGGCTACATCTAGCAAGCATAGGCATCGGTTGTCTTATTATTTAGATCATGGAGATTACATCAGATTGACAAGTTCTCACTCTGTCTCTCACACTTAGTCGTTTTTCCTCTACAGGCTTACATGAATTTATACATTCACACAAGAAACTGATTATTAAATGCAATCCCTATCAATATTCTAACTTGGTCTATTTGGCTGTAACTAACGCAGAATAATAGGATCCAGATCTATCATTAGAGGAATTCATTGTCACCAAATCCCAACAATATCCACCTTGACAACAATTAACCTGATACCTTTCTCCTTCCTTTTGTTCATCACCTTTTCTGCAAACCAAAAGAAGCCAAACACCACTGCAACTTCTCTAATAAAACTAGTTTCATGATCTCACCTGTGTGACTTGCACAAGTTTGGATTTCCTGAGGGGTCACTCCACCTCCAACATGTCTTCCACAATTGTGTTGTGAGACACATTTAGTGATAGATCTCCTCCTATCCAAAACACCTGTAAAATATACATTACAATTATCACGGACTATCTCAGTGTAACCATTATATGTAACATTTATGCTTCTTGAAAACATCATTAGCATGTGAATGATCTGGTCTTAACCATTTCATCACATACAACAAACCTCCTACTGAACTTACACGAGACATAACCTTTTCTTCTTTATAGACAAGATCTATGCTTGAAGAAAAATTATAATGGAAAGAAAGAGGGATACAAACTGGTTTTACAATGTTCATACTTAACTCCAACCACAGCTTACCATTACCATCTCTATGTACTTCCATGCCCATAATTTGTTTTGTTGCTTCTTGATCCCTCTTTTGAACTGTCATGTCCGCCTAAGTCAATTTCTTACTGATTTTATCCATGCTTCGGCTTTCATCGAGCATATCATCAACAAATAACATCAAGACTATGAATGTACTATAAACCATATAGTCATTCCTATCCTCTGAAATTTTTTGACTCACTATGAAGGATTCAAATATCTTGCATATTTGCCTGGGTACCATTAGGCCATACAATAAATTATCTAGCATTCAAACAAATTTACCATTGCGAAAATCAACCCTTTTGGTTGTTCCATACATATAATATCTCTGTCAATGATGACATTGTGACAATTAGGATCCCACACACAACATCCCTTTATACCATCATCATAACTTGCAAAGATATAAAACAAGCAGGAATTCATAAACAAAGATTTTAAGTCTGGAAATGATTTACCACTTACCAGTACCTGCAATTATTTCTTGCTCTTATGACCTTGATGCTTTTGCCATAAACAAGAAGATACATCTTTCACTTCAGATGCTACTTCAGTACTCCCTTCCAGCTTATAAAGGTTATCAACCTTTGCTGCTTTCACCACTACTAAATTCCCTTTCGACAATGTGAGAGCTCCACCTTGACCGATATACTTATATCCACAAGAATCCAACACTCCCAATGAAATCAAATTTGATTTAAGCTCAGCTACATATCTAACATCTATTAATTCCCTAACAATACCATCAGACATCCTGATTCTAATATTGCCAACCCCAACAGTTTTACAGGGAATACCATTACCCATAAACACTACACCCTCATCAACAGATTGGTAAGAAATGAACCAATTTCTATGTGAGCACATGTGGTGGGAGGCACCTGAATCTAACTGCCATTCTTCTTGATATTGCAAATTACTATAAACGGATAAAACTTGATAAATTATACATGAATTTGTTACAACCAAATTTGCTTTCTTTGTAGAGTTTTCCTCAGATTTCGTTTTCTTCCAGCAATCTTTTTTGAGATGTCATGTTTTGTCACAGTACCAACATTTTTCTTTACCCTTTCTGTGTTTTGAATTAGATTGAGAAAAACTTCTCTCATTCTGCTCCTTATTTCGACATCTGACCAACATCACTTCTGAAGTTGAGGTTTCTTTACTATATTTTCTCCTCATCTCCTCAGCCAACAAAGCTCCCACAACAGAGTCATAATCTAAAACATTTGCTGAGCTAAAGCTAATAGAGGTGACTAGATTATCCCAAGACTTAGGCAATGAACACAATAGTGTAATATCTTTATCCTCATCTTCAAATTTAACTTCCATACTAGTCAATTGAACTATAAGGGTATTGAAGGTATTTAAATGGTCAACAACTTTTGTACCTTTTTTCATCCACAAACTGTACAATCGTCTCTTCAAGTAGATTCTGCTTGTCAAGGACTTCGTCATATATAGATTTTCCAACTTGCTCCATAAGCCTGATGTTGTATCCTCTCCTACGATATTAAACAAAACCTCATCTGCCAGACATAAACGAATGGTACTACAATATTTTGCATCCAGATCTTCCCATTCCCATTCCGTCATGGTTGTTGGTTTCTTTGACTTGCCTGCCAATGCTTTTTGCAACCCTTGTTGCACTAGTAAATCCCGCATCTTAAGTTGCCAAAGCTCAAAGTTGTTTTTACCACTGAACTTTTCAACTTCAAACTTCGAACTCTACATCTTAGCCATCAGCGCAAAAAATCTCCTAATGTCCATTTCTTATAAAATCCTTTTAAATGTGGAGGAATAAGGTTAAATGTGGATCCTTAATAAATAAGGTTAAATGTTAACCAGAAAAGGTTTATAGTAATAAAAATTTATATTTTTTCCATAAAACCTTTTAATAATATATAAACAAGTTTAATAAATAAATTTATAAATAAAAGTTTTACTCCATAAGAATTCACCTTTTTAACTTATCCACCCACGTGACTCTTTAATTAAAAAAAACTTTTTACATTAATTAACTCCTCCACCTTTACTTTTCCAAAGAACCACACCTTATAATTTCCAAGAAGAAAATCATGCGCATTTCCACACCTCACGCTACCATTGGAGTGCGGCCAGTCTGCACCTCACGATTCACTTGGAGTGCGGTGAGTCTGCACCCCATGATTCACTTGGAGTGCTGCTAACTTTAAAAATTTACGCACTGTAATACACATCTGGACTGCGGAAATTTCAGGTTTTCAAATGTGTGTAAAGTGTGAGTAGTATGCCGTCACACCCTTCTAGAGGAGGGACCTGCGACGATGTATAAATCGACTCACCTCACACAGATTTCACTTTTGGTTCTCCTTCGAGAATTTGAAGCTCCTCCAACCAACTTTGATACCACTTGTTAGAATTGTCAATGTGGAAGACACAATTCACATATGATAATTAACAATCACACACAGATATAAACACAAGTATTTCACGTGGTTCACCCAAACGTTGGGCTACGTCCACCAAGCATAGGCATCGGTTGTCTTATTATTCAAATCATGGAAATTACATCAGATTGACAAGTTCTCACTCTGTTTCTCACACTCAATCGTTTTTCCTCTACGAGCTTACATGAATTTATACATTCACACAAGAAACTGATTATTAAATGCAATCCCTATCCATACTCTAACTTGATCTATTTGGTTGTAACCAATGTAGAATAATAGGATCCAGATATATCATTAGAAGAATTTGTTGTCACCAAATCCCAACAAATACATCAACCCATATTCTCACTGTGGTTGACTTTAAGAATCGAATCAAGCACAACAACGATGTTAGTTCATCTCTCATTAGAGAAGCATCAAGATGAGGGCAAGGGTGCTTCCCTGAGTAATGTAATTCCACCTCTAGATCTAAAGAAACCCCGACTAAATTATTATTCATTTAAAACAACAAATTTTTCATCTTCACTACTATAATCATGATTACACATTGTTCCAATACATCTTCTATCGGGGTAATGGGTGATTGGACAGTAGAAAAAAATCGTGTTACCCTGGGTGAATGGATAGTTTCGATACAAATTTTGTGTGACATGTAAATGACAGGTCTTTGAAGAAATAAACTAAGGGAATGCGTGCTGCACCATTAATCCATGAAGAATAGGTTTTCGAAGGAATAATCCATGAAGGACATGTGCAAGTGCGCAACACCACTATTAATCCATGAAGCAAAGGTGTCTGTAGGATTAATCCAACCACACCATTTAAATGATGATAAAAGAAAAAAAAAACTCTTAAATTTAAGGTATGTGTTTAATTTCATCCCTCCTTTTTGACGATAAAGAATATTGGAAATCAATAAATATGGATCATCCACATAATATTTATTAATTAAATCACAAAAATTCTGGAACCCCAATTCTGATATAAAAATACCTATAAGCTTAATAATTTACCATCATTCATATTACTATTTCAAACATTCCTTTCAATTTTTACTTTACAAAATATATAGACAAATGTCTCACACTACCTTCTAACATCTTAAAATCAAACATTAAGACTTTCATCCGTACATAAAACCAATTAAAACTTTCATCCTACATAATACCCACAAAGTTGTACCAACATAAAATGATTCTGCTTAAAAGTTTGAATTATTATTTCCAACCAAAACATTCTTAAATAACCAAAACATTCTTAAATACCAATGTTGAAATTAGATTTTCATCGGAACATAACACCAAGTTGTACCACCATAAAATGATCCCACTTAAAAGTTTGAATTATTATCTCCAATCAAAACATGCTTCAATATCAATGTTGAAATTTGGAGTTTACTCTTGCCTCTTAAACAAAAAGTTTGTAATAATAAAAACATTTACTTCAATTTCACACAAATGTGTATATTATTATTCTATGTTATTTCACATAAATGTGTCTACTCCATGTACATTTATGTTGAGTTAATTTAAATATTTAAAATAATATAGATAATTATAATTTGAATAAATTTAATGGTTAAAAAATGTGTTATTTTTTAAAAATTATAAGTTCAAATTTAAAGAGAAATTGAATATGTAGATTTAATTAAACTTTAGTAATTAAATCACTAATTTTTTTTAATCCCACAAATAAAAGAGTATAATACACCAATTTGATGTTTTACTTGAATATAAGTTTAAAAATAGATTATATTATTATTTAATATAATTATTATTAAAATTCAAAACAATAAAATTGAATAATTAAATATAATATAAATTTTATATTTATAAAATTTAAAAATTTTAAATTAAAAAAATTAAGGATTATTTTCTAAGTTTAACAATAATCAAATAAAATAACAACAAAAACATATTTAAAAAAAACTACAAAATAAGATAAGTTGGATTAAAACATATTTACTATTTAAAATTTTAATATAAATTTAAAACATATTTAAATAAGAATTTTCTTTAGATGACATAGACTTTGGGGTTAAGCAGCTCTCAAATGGGAAAGCTAAGGACATTGAAGACTACCAAGCTGAAATTTTTAAAATCGGAGGGCCAATCCTTATCCCTCACATACACAAGCTCTTCAATTTAGCAATCAAGCAGGGCTTCCCTAAACCTTGAACGCAAAGCCTCATTGTTCCTATTTTTAAAAATGGGGATAGAAACATTCCCTCTAATTATAGGACCATTATGATTAGCCCGATTTTAGCCAAGCTTTATGGAATGATTTTGGAAAAGAATATTAGCCTTTGGCTAGAAAGTCATGGTAAAAGAGCTAAAGGCCATGCCGGGTTTAGGAGATATCATTCAACTGTGGACCATCTTGTTACCTTTAGGATCACTGCAGAGGAGTTCCACAATACTAAAACCAATCTTTTTTGTTGTTTTGTTGACTTTAGAAAAGCTTTTGACATGGTTCTGAGGAAAAAACTTTGGAATAGGTTAGAAGGGATAAAAGTGCCTCTCGAGTTGAGGGTTGTTGCAATAAGGATGTATGAGAACAATATTGCTAAGTTTAAAAAAATTGAGGGTTGGTCAAAAGATATTAATTGCAACATCAAAGTCAAACAAGGTTGTCCCTTGTCCCCTACCCTTTTTGGCATATACATTGACAAGTTAGAAGAATGCTTGGAAAAAGTAGGTTGTGTTAGCCCTACTCTCACTGGTATAGTCATCAATCTTCTTCTTTATGCCAATGATATCGTTCTTATGGAAAGGACTCCCCATGATCTTGAAAACCAACTAAGAATCCTCAAGGATTTTTGCTCCAATATGGGTATGACTGTTAATACTGATAAGACTAAGGTCATGATTATTAAATCCAATAAGATCTCTTATGATACCTTTGTATATGACAACAACAACTTGGAGGAAGTGACCTCATACACATATCTTGGAATTGATATTCACCAGAAGCTCAATTGGAATTATATAATTGAGAAAATGATTATTGTGGGATGGAAAGTTTATTATGGGCTTGAAAATAATTGTAAATCAACTGATCTTTGGAATTGGGATAAGAAGAAACTCCTTTTTGAGACCCTTGTTACACCTATTATTCTTTATGGATGTGAAATTTGGGGTTGTAGTATCTCTCGTGAATCTTGGAGAAAGATAGAGCAAATACAAAAGAATTTTATAACCTATAATCTCAAAATTAAAGGAAATATGCCCAATCCCATCCTCCTCTTAGAAACAAGTCTCTCCCCCATTGAGAGCATGAATATGACTAGATACCTAATGTATGAGAACAAGTTAAACAACATGGAAGACAAGAGGCTACCTAAAATTGCTTCAAAATCAAGTCATAACCACCATCGACTCAAGCGAGGATGGTATAAAGACGCCCGGTCTTGGATAAACTATTGGGGAATCATGGAAGAAACCATTTTGCAGAAAAAAGATACTATTAAAAAAAACGTCAAATCAAAATTTAAAGAGGAAATGTAGTGTGATAAAGAGTTAGAGGAAAAAATAAATTAAGGTATTATAAAGATGTAATCAACCCTAATCTATAAGATCAAAATTATCTATCTGTTTTGCCAAGTGTAAAGAAAAAAATAAGCATTGCTAAGATAAGAACAAATTCTCACGAGCTCCATACTGATTTTTGGGCTTGGTCAATTCCTAAAACGCTATGGGATGAAAGAGTATGTCACCTTTGTGACACTAGGAAGGTTGAAGATGAAAAACACTTTCTCTTAGATTGTCCAACCTATACCCATATTAGATCTCATTTTCAAAATATTTATCACACTACCAACCTTCATAACATCTTAACTCAACAAAAGTATGGTGATCTTGGAAAACTTCTCTTAATGCTTTTTGAGCACAGAAACAAAATTCTAAATAATCACAAGTAATCACTTATCCTCTTAAGGTCCAATAGATCAATTTGATCTTAGTGAACGTTAATAATCATAATCATCATCATCAATTTTATTTAAGGCAAATTTATTTTTTTAAATATAAATAAATTTTATTTAATTATATGTAATTTTAAATTTATATTAAATTTTAAATATTAAATATTACATTTTCCACATTTGCAATTTAAATTAAAATTAAGCAATGTATTTAGTAATACTTTTTAAAATATTTATAAAATAATATGTTTAAAACTATATTCTTTTACCAAGATATTTGAAATAAAGTTTCATAATATAATAAACAATATTATAATAAATAAAAATAAATAAACATTTTAAATTTTTTAATTTTCCATTAACAAGTAAAATATTTATAAAATAAATATATTTCAAACTATGTTCTTTTACTTAAAATTTTAAAATAAAGTTTCATAGATATAAATAATATTATTATAATAATTATAAATAAAATTTTGTAATTTTTCATTTACACGTAAGATAAGATATTAGATATTGCAAAAAAAAATTATAAATAAATTTAAAACTATTTTCTTTCTATTAAAAATTTCAAATAAATTTGGATAAATATAAAAAATATTATTATAATAAATAAAAATCATTATAAATAAAGTTTTTATTTTTTAATTTACAAGTAACATAACATGTTATAAGGGAATTGCTTTTAGTTAAAAAAAATAAAAATAAAAATTGGTTAGTACTTTTAAAATAAATTTTCATATGTAACAAATTGATTGAATAATTTAATTGCTAGAGTTGTAATGTATAATATAGTTAAGTTGTAATATTTAATATGGTTGTGGTATTTTTATCTTAGAGTTGTAATGTATAATATAGTTAAGTTGTAATATTTAATATGGTTGTGGTATTTTTAGTTTTTATTTTTTAAGAATTAATATGATTTTGGTTTTTTAATATTGTATTTAGGAATATAAGTTATTATTAAGGTTTTAATTTAGTAATCTTTTAATTGTATTTCATTATTAACTAATCTACATCATATGAATAATAAAATTTCCATATTACTTAAAAAAAGATGTACCTAAAATTTTCATATTTTATTTAGTCTTAAAATGTACCTAAAATTTTCATATTTTATTTAAAATAAAGTTTAAAATAGTAAAAAGACCAAAATTATATTAATGTGAAAATTAATAAAAAATGTCTTTCCAGTAAAATCAATAAGAACTAATTATAAAGCATGATAAATATGACTAATTTAAAATTAATTATATAAAGAAAACATATAAAAAAGTATACAAATAAATAGACATATTATTGCCTTGCAATAAAATAAAATGAAATAAAAAATTATTCACATCTATAAAATTTAAAATAAATTAATCTATTTCAACTCTGATTTATTATTAATGGAAAGAAGTCCAAAAGAACTCAATATAGATATATTTAAAGATCTAATATAAAGAATTTAAAAACGATATAGATATATTTAAAGATCTAATATAAAGAATTTAAAAACGTTTTGATTTCCCAAAATGTACAAATCGATTGATGAGGAGAAATTCATAGAAAACTACCTAAGATATTTTTTCCTTTTATTTCAATATTGTACAAATATCTTTATTCAATCCTATATATATATATATATATATATATATATATATATATATATATATATTTTGAAGTTTTGATTTTTTTTAATATAATATTAAATAATAAATATTTTATAAAAAGTTTTGATTTATTTTGGCAATGCCACTGACTTAGCTGGGATATAACATGTATATAAAAAAAACATTTTGTACAGTCATGGATGCAGGTAATGAAATGTATATATATGTATATACAGGCAATTATAATAACATTATAACATGTATACAAGATACACAACATACAATAAATAGAGAATTGATACTTATCTTTTGATTGAGAATACCTTCCACCCCTGAGCAGGGCTATGACTCCATCGAGGCAATGGCTTCCCAAGATATCCATGATCCACAATCCATATCCACATGGTCTAGGCCAAGGTACCAAACCTCAGCAACACTCCAACCAACCAAACCTCAGCAACACTCCAACCAACGGTCTCTCTTCCCCGCATGCTTCTCCACCCCAGGAGTGTGACCTTCACTGTCACACAATCCATTGGTTGTTGCACCTCCCTTTCCTTGGGCTTCAACAACAGGCCGAACTGGAAGTCTTAGAGCACTGTGGCTCCCGGAGTTCCAACTTCCCTCAGATATTTACAATCAACATCTTCCCCGAGCTACTCTTTGTAGTCAACATTCTGGGAGCTATGTGTCGACAGATCGTGTGTGGAAGGAGGAAAAAATGTAGAAAAGGGAGGATAGATAGCAACCATTGATCGCAGATCATTGCCAAGGGATTTGAGATCGACGAATGAGCTGGATTGTGGGGCCAAAACTTTGTCAGATGTCAAAAATATGAGAGTGGGATGCAATTTATACCACATGTTTAACAAAGTGATGCGTGGAAGCTGGAGGTGAATTGCAGGGAGAAAAGCGGGTTGGCCTAAAACCATTCTTGCCCATGCCCACAATCACAATTTTCCATGAGGTCATAGCCCAGGGGCTAATGAAAAAGGGGCTAGCGCTTGAAACTTGGATTTTTGGAAGCACGCAGAAACAAGCTCGCGGATCTATCAGGACCTATGCCTAAAGGGGAAGAGGGGGCGTATTTACAAGTGTTTTGGGTTCAATCGCGAGCCCTAAGAGTCAATGCGAATCAGAGGTTTGAAAGATCCTTTGACCGTGAGATCAACAGACCCCGTTGAGGTAGGGGCAATGCGTCGAAAGCGCTCAGGGAAGAAATAGTCATGTATAGTGAATACCATGAGAGCACAAGAAGATTCAAGAATCTGGGAATAATTTAGACTTCGGGGATCAACAAGGAAAATTTTTATAGGGAGAAGGGAGTTGCTGCAATTTTTGTGGAAGCAAGTATGTTACGACTTGTTGAGTCATCCAAAGGAAAGAATGCTTGCGTGTTTGCAAGTGTTGTTGGTGATCTTGTTTCTTAAGGAGTGAAGCAATAGAGAGTTGAAGTGTTGGTTATAAGTTTGATAAAAGAAGCATGAAATCTTCTACTACCATCATACTTTCAGCTAGTATAAAATTTATTAATGGCAGTCATGCCGGTATGAGTTTTTATTACTCTTTTTGTATAATTGCTGAAATGAAATTTAGGTAAGAATTTCCTCAGCCAGAGTTATTTTATAAATCACAGGATTATATTATTGAGTGCATACCACTGGATATGGTAAAGGCGGGAGGCCTGTATTAATTCAAATCTTTTTATCTTCTGAATGCACACACTGACATAGTAGAATGCCATGTTAATTTGGTTATGGGGTAATAACCAAAGAATTAAAGATAAGAACTGGTTATAGGAATGAATGCTAGTAAGCTAGTCATGTATGAGACCAGGACCTGGTTGGATATGGCAAGGTATGAATATGGAAAGGTTATGAGCCACACAGGTACTAAAAACTTCCTACCTTTAAATAAAACTTGGACTGCAACCTTTTTGCTAACACTAATGAACACCACAAAATTATATTCTTGGTGTAGTGTTTGGGTCGAAAAGGAAGGCATCCAATTAATTGGGAAGACAATAGGAAGTGTGTGGAGAATGTGTCAACACATTGGCCAAAATTCCAACTTATGGATGGTGAGATACATGATTGAGATAAAGAACATGATGAAATTCAATGCAGGGTGTACTGAATAAGTATGCATTGAGAATTGTACTCATGCATAGTAAGTGATAGAATTGTATACTAAATGCATTGATTGAATGTGTTTGTAAGTACATGCATATATATTATTGCATGGAAATAATTGTTACTAACAACTAAAATGTTGTGAACTCATGAAGCTGAGGACATTTCAGGAGTTGCTAGACATTGGAACAGGAAAGTTGCAAGTCAAGTAGTCACATGAGCATTGACTACACGAAATTTTCTTGTGCAGAAAAAGAAGTAATGTACTTACAAATATTATTGTGAACATGCATATGCATAGAATGACGAGCCATTCTATTTTATTAAATTGTTGGGTAATTGTGATTGAATTTCTAGGTGCAGGAAATTCTAAGTTCACTACATATGGTTTTGTACATATTGCAATTGAATTATGATGTACAGGGAATACTAACAATTGTTGGCAGTATGTAAGATGAAGCCTTGTAGGAAAATGGTATGCAGTTTGGTGCCTGTGGAAAACCATAAGGATAGAAACATTCATAATGTGGCAACAACCAAGATGAATTATGAAATAGAATTTCACATTTGGGGGAAAAAGTTGAATTCCCTTTTGAACTAATTGGAGTTCCTAAATGAATTCTTTTATGTTTTCTCATGATAATTGCATGTGGGTGATGCAGATGATATGATGTTTATTAAAGTGGAATGTTGACTACAAAGAGTAGCTCGGGGAAGATGCTGATTGGAAATATCTAAGGGAAGTTGGAACTCCGAGAGCCATAGTGCTCTAAGAATTCCGGTCCCGCCTGTTGCTGAAGTCCAAGGAAAGGGAGGTGCAACAACCGATGGACTATGTGACAGTGAAGGTGCGCACTCCTAGGGTGGGACATGCATGTGGGGAAGAGAGATCGTTGGTTGGATTGCTACTGAGGTTTGGTTGGTTGGATTGTTGCTGAGGTTTGGTACCTTGGCCTATACCATGTGGATATGGATTGTGGACCATGGCTATCTTTGGAAGCCATTGCCTCGATGGAGTCATAGCCCTACTCAGGGGTGGAAGTTCTTCTGAATCAAAAGATAAGTATCAATTCTCTATTTATTGTATGTTGTGTATCTTGTATACATGTTATAATGTTATTATAATTGCATGTATATACATATATATACATTGCATATATGTTTGCATTACCTGCATCCATGACTGTACATAATGTGTTTCATATTTCATTTCTTAAGAAATATATACCTGATGCTAATCATGTAATTTATTGGAATGTGATTCAGGTGGAGCAAGAAGGCATCTTACAAGTGCATCATGTGTGCATATTGGACCCAAAAGAGAAAACAACTTGGGAATCAAGCCATAGGGCTTGTAAAGGTCCAGTGGACTTGGTACGGTCCTGAGGATGTGACATGGTAGCATGGGGATGCTATGCGGTAAGAATACCCACATCTTTTTGAAGATTTTGGAAATCTTGTTGATGTTGTGTAAAGAGTTGCAATGAGGACATTGCAAAAATTAGGGGAGGGGATTGTAATACCCCAAGGACGTGCCTCAGTTGTATTATGTATTGTAAACATTTTTTTGTAGGCTGGTGAGCCGAGTTATAATAAGCTAGGAGGCTTATTTGGTGATTAGGCCAGAGTGCCTAGGTGTTAAAGGCCAGGAGCCTGATTTTGTATATGTAATTATGTAGATCATTAATAAAATATAAACATCACTGTGTGCAGACTGACCACGGAGAAAGAGTGATGGGGGAATAAGCTTCCACAAGGTTGGGTAAGGGAGGAGGCTAAGTGTGTGGGCCTAGGGTCTAAGCTAGGGGGCTTACCTCTAAAGGAATAATATTTATTATTAATTCTTGAAGGCTAAAGTGGACATGTTGAGTGTTGAGTGTTTTTATCCTAAGTCCTGGGAGATGAAACGTGTACAAAAGGAAATGCACGCAGCTCCAGGAAGACAAGTGTCGACCTGGGCGTGTGTAGTTAAAACTGATGAGTCAGTCGTATTGGGGGTGGCTCTCTCATTCTGTCATCCTCGACCTGAGTTCGTTGGGATTAGGGGCATCTGAAACGTTTTGGCCTCTGCACTTGACCTGTGTGTTTTGTCCTCTGGTCACGCATCCTAAACCCAGTAAGAACCCACGTACTGCGCCATGTCTTCAGTGAAGCTCGAGCATTTCATATATGTCTGTGTTGTGTGTGTGTCAAAGCTGTTGGCAGTTGTGGCCATGCAGTTCCTAGACTGAGTGTGGCTTACTGCCTTACGTTTTCCTGAGTTGTATTGACTAGTGGTTGTTCTCCTCACCTTGCGGGAATTGAGTTGAAACTGATTGAAGAAGCGAGTTGTTAGGCCCATGGATGAAGAGGCAGGTTTTCAGGCATGTGAGCAACTCTCTCCGGGTGAGAGAGTCTGATGGGAAGTGGTTTTCTCCCAAAGAGAGTCCAACACCAACTACGAAGCTCTGATAATTTTTGATCCGGTCTGTTGCCAAGACCCAGAGAGGGAGGTGAAGTAACCAATGGACTCTTCTTGTGAAGGTGTATACTCCTGTGTGGAACAGGCATGTGGGGAATGATATTCCGTGAGTAGTGGGCGTAAGAAGGCTCCTGGAGAGAATCCTTCTGGTTTCTCTGTGCAGTTTTCCTGTAACCTCAACTTAGTCTAGGATTCCCTTGCCTTGGGTGGAGCTTGGTCCTAGATCGAGGGTGACCCACTATTGAGAGTGATGAGCAATGTGGTCTATGGATTGGAGGTTTGTGGAAGGTTTGCATGTAGTTGGTAGATTTACTCCAGCTAAAAGATAAGTATCGTTTACGTGCTTAATTTTATGTTATGCATGCTAGTGATACTAGAATGTTATCATGTATTCCATTGCATATATGAATTATTGTCTATTACATTTAATATCTCTATGGTAGCAGTAACTCTGTGATTTTGTGATTATGTGTTTTAATTCATTAAAATGCATGTTATATATTTATATGTGAATGTTCCGCAGTGGTAGCATTACTCGGTCTCTGTGGAGGGTCGGGAATGCTATAGTTTGGTATCGCAGCTAAGTCAAAATTGAGTAGTGGCATTGCCCAGGCCAGTTAATGGCTGGGGATGTTACAAATTGGGATGTTATATATGACATCCATAATATTTGAAGTTTTGATTTTTTTTAATATAATATTAAATAAGAAACATTTTATAAAAAAATTTGCTTCCTTTTTTTAATTGATATTAAAAATTTCAAAATAATATATTTTAATATAATATTAAATAAAAAATATTTTATAAAGAGGAAACCATAAATTTTATATATATATATATATATATATATATATATATATATATATATATATATATTTTTTTTTTTTTTTTTCAAATAAAATTCTTTACAAATAAAATAAATAAATAAATTAAATTAAATTTAAAATTTCAACAATCAATTTCACTTAATAAAATAATGCAACTTTAATATTTAAATGTGCATATCAATCCATACCAATAAATTTATATATTTCTTCAAATATATATATCAATTTTTAATAATAAATATAAATAATCTTGTAACTATTTATCCCATTAACCATAATTAAATTACACTAAACATATTGAACTTCATAAATGATTTGCATATAAAACCCAAGATAAACCTTCTTCTTTGTATAGATTTTGAAAATGTGGAAACAAACTCACAAACAATTGTTATCAACTCATAACAACTCTTAAAGCCTAATGAGTATTGACAACCACGTCAATATTGGATAGAAACAATCTCATCATCAAAAAAATCATTACCCCGCAACATTTAAAAATATAATGTAACCCATGTGTCATAGTAGAGATAGGGATTAAGACTTCAAAGCTGCAACTTAACCTTTGTACAAGAGCCCATCTAGAGCAACAACAAGTCGAAGAATATCAACTTAGTATCTAGTTGTATATTCCATGCATCTTTGACGTGTAATATGTAATACGAAGAATCAAAATTTCACCTTCATTATTAATTATTAAAATGACATCAAATTACATAAGTATGAAGTTATGCTAATGGGAACGTGTATGTAATTGTAAGGAAATTATAAATTATTAGTCATTCCATGTCGTTTTTCATCTAGTTTAGTTAGACTATTCAAATTGTTGATGGAG